>JAVJIF010010673.1:0-135194 GCA_038442645.1 Agave tequilana
ACCCGAACCTGAACCCAAAAGATTCGAACCTGGATTGCATCTTTTATTTATTATTTGATTCAAGTTGGATTCAAAATTTAAATAGATATATGTGAATTTATTGAAAGTAATAATTCAATTTTCTTATATGAAAAGTGACAAAATATATATTTTAATTTTATATCAATTTCTTCAAGGTTTGAGTTTTATGATTTTACTAAAAGATAAATTGCATAAATCTCTCACATACTTTGCTCTTTGTTGAACTTATATCTTATGTGTTGTGAAACGATGCCTGCCAACCTTTACTATACACCATTAATGATTTTACTATGTGCTGATGCAAACGATGACGCAATCATGCATAGTGACTGCATAATAGTGACTGCATAGTACCCCAAAGTTTTTCTATAAATAGGTCCTTCCTGATTTATTTCAATGTACACTTTAAAAATCAATAAGAATTCCTACTTCTACTCTGTCTCTAGAAATCTCTGTTTTGGTGTTATATTTCTCGAAGTTTTACAACACATTATCAGCACGATCACTCTAGTTCTGTCTCCAGCCTCTACCTCCGTCAGCTCAGGGAAAAAGTTCTACCACACAAGTCTCTGCCTCCATTAACTTAAGGTAAAAGTCTTGCCACGAGCCTCTACTTCCATTGCTCAAGAAAAAGTCATATCATAAGTCTCAGCCTCTATCTCTACTATCTCAAGGTAAAAAATAGCAAGTTACTATAATTATTACTCGTATAACACCACTACTATAATGAAAGGAGGCTCTGCCACCTATTTAGAAATGTGATGTGATTACGAAAAACTAAATTATTATACTAATTATGTTCATATAACACCACTACTGTAATGAAAGGAGGCTCTGCCACCTATTTATAGTAAAATGATGTGATTATGATATCTTTACTAACCTCTAATTTGATGCTTGCGTGGATTAAATCTCAAGCTACCAATATTGTATACTTTATTATTCTGTTATTTATATCTGTATAATACACCCACTGAAAGGTTTACCGAGTAGCGTGGTGTGCCAATATTTATTTCAATAATTATTGTTTTATTAATTATGTCTGCAAAATACCCACCAAGTAGAGTGGCATGCCTATATTGTAGCTCATAAATATATGTAGTATAATACATTTATTTTATCATTTTCTTTATTACAATATTTAATTGTATAAAATTCAAATTGCTTTTCTCTTTCCCCCAACGGCTATAAAAGGCTATAAAACGGCTAGTTTTCACTCTGTAAATTGGTGAATTCTAAACCACATAACTCACTTCTCAATCTCTCTTCATTCTCAAAATTTTTCATCATCTCCAGAAGCTGTGTTTGAGATTTTCACAAGATGCTTAGTCTATTTTTGAAGTTTATTATTGCCGTCATCATCATCAATACTTCTATCATTTTTCTTGTAGATATGGGTCCAAGTGAATTTTACCTGGACATTTTAATTTAATGTTCACCTTTCCTCTTTTGCTTGTAGCTATTATGATTGACATATAAGTTTTTCTATTTTATTGTGAAATAAAATGTTGTGATTCTAATTATTTTTATATTTTGTTATAGTTATCACCATGTCAAACTTTGCAAAGCTTGAGTTCATTCCACTTGATATCACGGGAAGAAATTACATATTTTGGGTTATTGACATAGAAATGCATCTCGAATCAATAGGTCTCACTGAAACCATTAAAGAAATAAACTCTACATCGTCGCAGGTAAGGCAAAGGTGACGATCTTTATCTGCAGACATCTTGATGGATGCTTAAAATGTGAATATCTCACTATAAGGGACCCAAGTGTCTTATGAAAAAATCTCAAAGAAAAATTTGATCATCAAAAAGAAGTTGTGCTCCCTACCACGCGTGATGAATGGAATGCTTTGCTCTTTCAAGACTTCAAGAAAGTCAGCGATTATAACTCTGCAATGTTCAGAATAGTGTAATAATTGAAATTCTGTGGGGTGGATATCACAGATGATGAAATGTTTGAAAAGACTTACTCCACATTTCATGCATCTAATATAACACTGCAACACAATATAGGTTACGTTGTTTTAAAAAATATTCTGAACTAATTTCATCTCTTCTTGTGGCAGAGAAGAATAATGAGCTTCTGATAAAAATCATCAGTCTTGTCCTACTGCTCAGCAGCATTTCCAGAAGCAAATGCTGCATTTTTTAAAAATTATGGACGAGGATATAATCATGATCGTGGCCGTGGACGTGGTCGTAGTCGTGGTCGTGGCCGTGGACGCGGTCGAAGTGATTTTTACAACCCTTCACAAAATAACACGATCCACAAGAAGCATCATGTAGAAAAACATAATAAAGGAAAAGATGTTCGTGAAAGGAATCTTCAGAATCCTAAAGATTCCTGTTATAAATGTGGTTCCAAAGGGCATTGGTCTCGAGTGTGTCGAACACTGGAGCATCGTTGTAAGCTTTACAAGGCATTCTTGAAAGGAAAAGAGAAGGAAGTGAATTTCACTGAAGATGATGATCCTATAGATGATTCAACTTATCTTGATGCTTCAGATTTTACTGATGATTTTGCTGATCTTTCAACCCATCGAAATTCAATGGATACTGGTGATAATTAGATATATGATTGTATTACTATATTTTATTATTTGTAATTATCAAATTTATATTTGAATGAAATATTTCATTTATAATAATATGTTTCAAATTTTATTCTCACTAAATAATTTATTTTGCATGAAGCTTGATATGGATTATTCTAATGATGAAGTCAAGACCAAAACTGGAGATATTTGCATACCGGATAGTGGTACAACACATACTATTCTCAAACATAAAAGGTACTTCTCTGATTTAAAACTAACAAAGTAATCATCAATACAATATCAGATCCTGTAGACTTGATTGAAAGAACTGGTAAAACCAGCTTCATATTGCCAAATGGAGCAAAGTTTTTCATAAAAGATGCTTTGTTTTCACCAAAATCTAAAAGAAATTTGTTGAGTTTTAATGATATATATCTTCATGGATATGATACTCAGTCTGCAACTGAAGGAAATATGAAGTATATGTATCTTACTACTTATGTATCAGGAAAGAAGTGTGTAATAGAAAAACTATTAAAGGTTTCCTCAGGATTGCATTACACATATATAAATGTGATAGAGTCACATATGGTAGTTAAAGAAGATACAGAGACATTAACTCTATGGCATGATCGTTTAGATCATCCTGGTTCAATGATGATGCGAAGAATTATTAAGAATTCACATGGACATACATTAAAGGGCCAGAAGATCCTTCAAGTTAGTAAAATTCCATGTAAGACATGTTCTCTAGGAAAATTAATCGTGAGAGCATCACCAGCCAAATAAAAACAGAATCACCTATATTTCTTGAACGTATCCAAGGTGATATATGTGGGCCTATACACCCACTGTGTGGACCATTTCGATATTTTATGGTGTTGATAGATGCCTCTAGTAGATGGTCACACGTTTATTTATTATCAACTTGCAATGTGTCATTTGCGAGATTTCTTACTCAGATAATTAGATTACTAGCACAATTTTTTGATTATACAATCAAGAAAGTTAGACTTGACAATGTGGGTGAGTTTACGTCTCAGGCTTTTAATGATTATTGTATGTCAATTGGAATAGCTGTTGAATATCCTGTTGCCCATGTATATACACAAAATGGTTTAGCTGAGTCGCTGATTAAGCGTCCCCAACTTATTGCTAGACCATTAATAATGAGAACAAAACTTCCTATTTCTATATGGGGTCATGCAATTTTACATGCTGCAGCATTAATTCGCATCAGATCAAGTGCATATCATGAATACTCCCCTTTACAATTAGAATTTGGTCAAGAACTAAATATTTCCCATCTTAGAATTTTTGATTGTGCAGTATATGTACCGATTGCTCCATCACAACGTACAAAGATGGGTCCTCAAAGAAGACTGGGGCTATGAATCTCCTCCTATTATAAGATATCTTGAGCCAAAAACCGGCGATGTTTTTACGGCTCGGTTTGCCGATTGCAATTTCAATGAGGCAATTTTTTCAACATTAGGGGGAGAAAAGAAACATCTGGAGAAGGAGATTACATGGAATGAACCATCCTTATTGCATCTTGATCCCCACACAAAACAATGTGAGTCAGAAGTGCAAAAGATTATGCATTTATAAGAAATAGCAAATCAATTACCAGATGCGTTCACCGATACGAAAAGAGTGATTAAATCATACATATCAGCTGTAAATGCTCCTGCTCGGATTGAAATCGCAAAAGGACAATCTGAGAATGAAGTCACTAATGAGTCTAAGACATGCCTGAAGCGTGGTAGACCAATCAGTTCCAAAGAAAAAATCCTCGAAAAAGAAAAGGAGCAGATAAGCGTGATGACCCCAATGTAGAAGAATTTATTCTAGAAGAAATACAAAATAAGACAAATCAAGAGATGAAAACCCTGAAGGTATAGAAAATCATGAGATCTCTATTGATTATGTCAATACAGGAGGATTATGGAATCGAAATGAGATAGAAAATATAAATGAAATATTTTCCTATTCCGTAGCATGTGATATTGTTAACGGAAGTGAGGATCCTGAACTAAGATCCGTCACTGAATGTCAAAATAGACATGATTGGACAAAATGGAAAGATGCTATACAGGCTAAATTGAATTCGCTTAATAAGCGTAAAGTATTTGGACCTATTATTCTCACGCTTGAAGCCGTGAGAGTAGTAGGATACAAATGGGTCTTTGTACGAAAACGCAACGAGAAAAACGAGATTGTGAGGTATAAAACTCGACTTGTTGCTTAAGGCTTTTTGCAAAGACCTGAAACTGATTATGAAGAAACGTATTCTCCAGTAATGAATGCAATTACGTTTATATATTTAATCAGCCTAACAGTTTCTAAAAATTTAGAAATGTGTCTTATGGATATTATTACAACTTATTTATATGGGTCGCTTGATAGCGATATTTATATGAAAATCCCTGAAGGATTTAAAATGCCTGAAGCATTAAGTTCAAAACCCAAAGAATTATATTCGATCAAATTACAAAGATCGTTATATGGGTTAAAACAATCAGGGCGCATGTGGTATAATCGCTTAAGCGAGTATTTGTTAAAAGAAAAATATATGAATAATCCTATATGTCCATGTGTTTTTATAAAAAAACAACATCCGGATTCATTATCATTGCTGTATATGTTGATGATTTAAACATCATTGGGACTCATAAAGAAGTCCTAGAAGCAATGATATATTTAAAGAATGAATTTAAAATGAAAGACCTTGGGAAAATCAAATATTGTATTGGTTTATACATTGAGCACTTTCAAAGTGGAATACTTTCGCATCAATCAAATTATATTGAAAAGGTCTTAAAACGCTTTAACATGGATAAAGTAAATCCTTTAAGCACTCCAATGGTTGTTAGATCATTGAATGTGAAAAAAGATCCATTTCGCCCTCGCGAAGATAATGAAGAGGTTCTTGGTCCTGAAGTACCATACCTAAGTGTAATTGGAGCTCTTATTTATCTAGCTAATTATACCAGACCAGATATAGCATTTGCTACTAATTTATTAGCAAGATTTAGCTCATCTCCTACACGGAGACATTGAAATGGTATTAAACATATATTTCGTTATCTTCGAGGAACAACTAATTTTGATTTGTTTTACTCCAGAGGATCAAAACAAGAAATAACTGGTTATGCAGATGCAGGTTACTTGTCAGATCCACAAAAGTCAGGTCTCAAACAGGATATGTGTTCACATATGGAGGTACAACGATCTCTTGGTGTTCACAAAAGCAGACACTTATTGCCACTTCTTCTAATCATGCTGAAGTCATAGCACTCCATGAAGCAAGTCGAGAATGTGTATGGTTAAGGTCTGTAACTCAACACATCCAAGCAACTTATGGATTACCAGTCAATAGAGATCTAACAGTACTGTTTGAAGACAATGTTGCATGCGTCGCTCAAATAAAGGAAGGATTCATTAAAAGCGACCGTACCAAGCATATACCCCCGAAGTTCTTCTCATTCAGCCAAGAGCTTGAAAAGAATAAGAAAATTAATATTCAGTATATCTGATCAAGTGATAATATGACAGATCTCTTTACAAAGGCACTTCCCACTACAACTCTTAGAAAGCTTATTTATGATATTGGGATGCGTCATATGCGAGACTTATGAAGAAGAACTACTCATGTCAACTTGAGGGTGAGCTTATGTGGCTGTACTTATTTTCTCTTACTATGGTTTTGTTCCACAGGGTTTTTCCTGGCAAGGTTTTTAACGAGGCAGCATAGAACACGTATACAGAGATGATGTACTCTTTTTCCCTTCGCTATGCTTTTGTCCCACTGGGTTTTCCTAACAAGATTTTTAATGAGACACCATGTATAGTTGACAGCCAAGGGGGAGTGTTGTGAAACGATGGCTGCCAACATTTACTATGCATCATTAATGATTTTACTATGCGCTGATGCAAGCGATAACGCAAGCATGCATAGTGACTGCATAATAGTGAATGCATATTACCCCAAATTTTTCTAAAAATAGGTCCTTCCTGATTCATTTCAATGTATATTTCAGAAATCAATAAGAATTCTTACTTCTACTCTATCTCTAGAAATCTCTGTTTTGATGTTATATTTCTCGGAGTTTTACAATACTATGATATTTTGTAATTAGCAAAACCCCCATGGCGGCTGGCAGAGGTCACCCATGATATACGTCAACTCTCAAATAGTCTACAAAATACTTGCATGCAAAATTGATATCATATATTCTCGGTGGTGTGGATCCCACATCTGAAATTGAAAAAACTATTACAAACTAGATAGAAAAAAACAACAATAAAAGATCCAGTCGGCTGCCCCTGGACAACCTTAAACTAAGGGCTGGAAATGGACAGACCTAGTTGATATAGTTGTCAGTTATATATCCCACTAGTTTTAAAGTTTAGCGAATTTTAATGTATATTATTCAGCTTTTTTGTAGTTCTAAAAAAAATTGTAATGGATCACTTTTAAGACTGTTTTTAAAACTATGAAGGATCAGTGTTTTAAGCAGTTTATTATTATTGTAAAATTGTTGTTTCTTGATTTCTTCTCTCCTCTATAAAAAGGCATGTCTAAACAAGAGTTTTATGTTCAAAAACTTTGCATCTTAGAAGCACAAAAGAACTAAATTTTTCCGTCATAAAAGTTCAGACATCTTTATTGATTAGAGACAGAGAGAAGAATAAAGGAATTCATCATCCAGAACATGAAGCGGCAGGATTACGAAATGTCAGATAATGGTATGTCGATTCTTTGAGATTTCTAATTCAAGGATTATAGAATGAATATTTTTTTTTATCTTTTTCGCATAAAAAAGATTATTTAAATGCAATATAATCTAACATTTAGTATCAGAGCCAAGTTTTTGAATTAGATTATCTCAAGATCAAAATTAAAATTCATTAAAAATTGTGCTTCTGTTTCATTTGTCAAGCATAACAGTATACCTGCAATAAATAGAATTCATTCAAACATGACAGCAAATAACATTATATAATCATATTAATTCCTTTATAATATGGCTCAAGTTTGATAATAAATATTGCCCTTGCCATTCTACGGTATGAATTATATGTTGCTCCTTACATGAACATGTTTTACCATATATTTTGATTTACCCATGGAATTATAATTTGATTATGTATGGTAATATGTTCAGTTTAAAAGATTTATTATGCATGTTTTGTTTGAATGTTGCTTAATTATCAAATTAAGAGAGTATTACTAATTAGTTTTACATTCATAAAGATTTATTGATTTAATAAGTTGCCAAAGTGACCTAAGTTAGTGAACCTTATAAATATAAAATTATGTAAGGCATCTATCATATAAAATAATAATAAAAATAATAATAATTTCAAAATGATAGTCGTAATTTTAAGATTGAGGCTAGCCCAAAGGAGAGTGACTTTCTTATAATTATGAATAAGAAAGGATATTGTAATTTACGTGACTTATCAATTTATAATTGAATACCCAAAGGAAACATGACTGAATATTAAGTGACATAAATTACATTATGAAACATCTATTAAGTGAACACTAGATATACTGAGATTTCACCCAAAGGAGGAATTTTAGTTATATACTAGTTCATTATTATAGAATTAACATTGTATATTAAAAAAAGATTCAAGCCTTAACATGATTATTCTTATTTTCAGTGATTATTTCGACTACATTGCACTCTCACGCATCTAGCATTCCAACGGGTCAAACTTTTCAGAATGGCATGAGAAGGTCCAATTCACACTGGACGTGCTTGATCTTAATATGGCTCTTTTAATTGAGAAACTTGTGGATGTTACTACTGAAAGTACTGCAAAACAGGTTAACTCTATGAAAGCCTGGGAGAGTTCAAACCAACTCAGTCTTATATTTCTAAGAGTGACCATTGCTAACAACATTAAAACTTCCTTACCTCAAACTGCTAGTGCATTGGAATTATTAAGGGCAGTAGAAGATCGTTTTAGATCTGCAGATAAATCACTCGCGGGCACACTTGTGGCTGAATTGACCACCATGAAAGATGATGGTCATAGAGGAGTACAACAACATATTCTCAACATGACTGATAAAGTTGCAAAACTTAGCGCATTAGGAATGAATGTAGATGAATCCTTTATTGTGCAATTTATTCTCCACTCACTTCCTTCTCAGTTTGGTCCCTTCAAAATGCACTATAACACTCAAAAGGACAAGAGAAATTTGAATGAATTGACCAATATGTGTGTACAAGAGGAAATGAGACAGAGATAAGAAGGACATCATCTTGCGTTGGCTGTAATTCAAGGAGCTACAAAGAAGAAGACCAAATATGGGAAGGGAAAGAAGATTCCACCAAGAAAGGTGATGGTCCTGGGGAAAGTAGTCAGGGTCATAAAATTACTTCACTATCAAATGCTACTTTTGTGGCAAGAAAGGACATGTGAAGAACCGCAACAAGCATAAGGCTTGGTTTGAAAAGAAAGGTATGCAACTTTCTTTTGTATATTATGAAGCAAATATTGCTGAAGTTCCTAATAATACTTGGTGGATTGATTCTGAGGCCATAACTCACATAACGAATTCAATGCAGGGATACCTTACAACCCGAAAACCAAAGGAAAATGATTCGTCCTTATAGGAAACCGTCTCAAAGCTGAAGTGATAGTTGTTGTAACCTACCGCTTAATCTTAGAGACAGGTCATCAGATGGATCTAATGGAGACATTTTATGTACCTTCGATTTTTAAAAATTTCATTTCAGGATCCAAATTAGATTATACCGGATATTCTGTATTATTTGGTTATAAAAAACTAAGCTTGATGTCAAACTCAATGATAGTTTGTCATTGTATTTTATGTGATGAATTATATAAACTTACCTTAAATCTTGAGTTTGCACAATCTTTAGTAGCCTTGCATTCGAATATTGGTTTAAAGCGTGGCCTGATTAATAAAAAATCTTCAGTCTTGTGGCATAGACGACTTGGACATATTTCAAGGGATAGAATTGAGAGATCAGTGAAGAATGACATTTTAGAAAATTTAGATATCAATAACTTCGGAATGTGTGTGGATTGCATAAAAGGAAAGCAAATCAAACACACTAAGAAAGGGACCACAAGAAGCAAAGGACTTCTTGAAATAATACATATAGATATTTGCGGACCACTTTCTAGTCCATGTTTTACTGAAAAAGATATTTTATCACTTTTATAGATGATTTATCTCCTTATGGTTATGTTTATCTAATTATTGATAAGTCTCAGGCCATTGATATCCTCAAGGTGTATATTACTTAGGTCGAAAGACGATTAGATGAGAAGGTTAAGATTATGAGTCAGATAGAAGTGGTGAATTTTATGGTGATATGATGAATTAGGACGACATCTTGGTCCGTCTGCCAAATTTCTTGAAAATCATGGCATTTGTGGTCAATAGACATTGCCTGAAATGCCACAACAGAATGGAGTTGCTGAGAGGCGTAATCATACACTTATGGATATGGTTAGAAGCATGATAAGTTACTCAACTGTCCCTGATTCATTGTGGGGAGATGCATTAAAAATCGTGATGTATATCTTGAACAGGGTTCCTAGTAAGGCAGTTCCAACAACTCCTTTTGAGTTATGGACTGGTAGGAAACCTAGTTTGAGATATTTGCATATTTTGGGTTGTCTAGCAAAAGCAAGAGTCTTTAATCCACGTGAGAAAAAGTTAGACTCAAAATTATTTCTGGATATTTTATTGGTTATCCAGATAAGTCTAAAGGGTACAGATTTTATTGTTCTAACCATAGTATGAAAATAGTTGAAACTGGAAATGCCAGATTCTTAGAAAATGGCAAAACTAGTGGGAGCGATGAAACACGAAAATTGATCTTGAGGAAATAAGAATAAATATCCCACCATTTTTCCTCCTCAAGAAATCATTGTGCGTCAGACTACTCAACAGGATGAGAAGAATGAGCAACATAACCGTTCACCATTTCATGAGGATATCACCACTGAACATGTAATAGAACCACAAAAACCAGTAGATTTGAGAAGATCTCAAAGGGAAAGAAGATTTGCGATTTCAGATGATTATGTGGTGTACCTACAAGAACCTGATTTTGATATTGGGATTAATAAAGACTCAATTTTATTTTTACAAGCTATAAAGAGTGATGATTCTAATAAATGGATCGTTGTTGTGAATGAAGAGATGAAATCTATGGTCCAAAATTGTGTCTGGGATCTCGTCGAATTGCCTAATAACTATAAGAAGGTCAAATATAAATGGGTCTTTAAGACCAAGCATGATACCAAAGGCAATATCGAGCGATTTAAGGTCAAACTTGTAGCTAAAGATTTCAGTCAGAAAGAAGGTATTGATTATAAAGAGACCTTTTCTCTAGTATCTAAGTGAAATCACCTAGAGAGGGGCGAATAGGTGACTAGCTAATCTAATGATAAATTAATGTGGAATTAAAACTATTTATGCAAATTAAAAACTATTAAGCTAAACACACCAAATATAACACAAGAGTGTAGCCGAATTCTCGGTGAAGGGCTTTAGACTATCTCCTCAAGATTCCTCTAGATAAGAGTTGAGGTGCCGCTATGGCTCTCTTGGTTGAAGCACAAGTATATCAAGTAAGTAATGAATATGAACAATAAGAGCATGCAAGATATAAACAAGTGAGAGATAGAGAAAGCAATCGCAGAGAATTATTTCGAGGTTCGAGCACCCTTGCTCTACGTCCCCACCTTCAACACTATGAAGGATTTCCACTAGAATTGATCCCACCGGATCACTCGGTGCTGCAACACCTACAAGCAGTTCACACTAGAACTCTTGGACTCACTAGTCTCCTCACTTATTCCCGCAAGAACAAACACATGCAAGCACACTAGCTTACCGAGGCCGCACCTCTACACTGAGCTCCCACTAGAACTCGAAACAACGCAAACCCGCAAGTCCACCTCCTCCAATACAAAGATGAACACTTTGGTGATCTAAACACTTTGATCACCTAAAAACACTCTCACAACAACTCTCCTATAGGATTGATATAGCAATGGAAAGCTCAAGTATGTGTGAGAAAAACTAGGATTGATTTGGTGGTGAAAAACTCAAAGAATCACTTTTGAAAAACTCTTAATAAACTCTCCTTTTAATTTGAAAATATTGACTCTAAAATATGTGGAGAAAACCACTGAGATAGGTAGGAAAACCTAGCCCAAAAATTCTCTTCAAATCTTATAGAAAACAGTCCAAGAGAACCCTAATTTATAGGCCTTCAAAATCTAGTCGTTGGGGTACAAATCAGCAGCTGACGCTGTTATCGGTCGACCGCCAACGATCAGATTTCTGACCGTTAAGCCACTGGTCAACCGCCCGGTCGACCGAGGCCTAGATACAGAGAGCAAAAGCTCTCTGTCGGTCGACCGCCCGGTCGACTGGGGCCATGTTCAGAGAGCAGAGCTCTCTGGCGGTCGACCGGGTCGATGGACCGGCCCTCCAGCCAAACAAGGTCGTGCATGTCGGTCGACCGCCTGGTCGACCGATCTATGGCTCGGTCGACCGTGCGGTCGACCGGCAGAAGGCCAGAACCAACATTTTAGGGATTAAAAACTAGTTCTTTTTCTTTCAATAAGATCCCATAAATTATCATAAATTCTACAAAAATAAGTTCATTGATATACTTTTATATACAAACATGTTTGATTAAAAATCAAAACATATTACAAACATTTTGAACTATTTTTGTAATATAAAAGTTTTGCCTTTAAATAGAAATCTGTATTTTTCAAAAAAAACGATTTTTCCAAATTTAAAACCGGTTTTTCCAAAACTCATCCAAATACAAAAATAAGATATTTTAAATACTTTTGAAGCTTAGTGTGTATGGATAGGATCCACTACACATATATGATGAAATATTTATGTTTTTGACAATAAACTTTAAATAAGTTTTGATAAAACACATGTATATTTTTAATCTTAAAAACCAAACTGGTATTTTTCAAAATGAAACTCTTTTATGAAAACACATATAAATCTTGTGTGTGAGTGTCTATGAACTTAAGCAACCCACCAACTAATTTATCCGTTATATTTTATCTAAAAATAAAATCTTGACACTTACAAACATGACACAAGTCTTCTTGAAAATCTTCTCTTGAAGGTCTTCTTCTCCTTCTTGACTTGGTCCAAACCTTGATCCAATGAGCTGGACTCCTCTTGAGTACTTGATGCAATTTTGATGCGCGAGCTCTTAAATCAACACGTACTAGCTTCAAAACTTTAACTTGAAATCCTTTGTTGAAGCTAAACACCAACTATGATCTTGATCAAATATCTGACACTAATTAAACACAAGATCATTAGTACTATAACTACATGAGTTAACCATCATCAAAACTAGAGTGATGGGCCTTTAGGCCAATAATCTCCCCCTTTTTAATGATGACAAAACTCATGGAGTTATATATGCATGGATTAAAGTTAAGCTTCATAGAAGCTCCCCCTTAACTCATGCATAACAATAAACAAATAGATATTCAATAGAGTGCATAAAATTAAATAAATATATATGCATAAATAAGGTGAGAGAAACATGCATAAACTAAAAAAAATTCTTCTCCCCAAAACCTTCTCCTCCTTTTTGGATAAACTTTCAAATCTTTCTCCCTCTTTTTGTATAAACATAAAATATAGGACATGAATAAACTCAATGTCTAAATATGCATATATAAACTCAAAATCATTCTCTCCCTTTTTGTCACTCATCAACAAAGGGGTAAACGACAAATCAATAATAAAGATATATATGCGATATACATTCATGAAGAGGATGACGTAAAATTAGCTCTCCTGCATACATGCATTACATGAAGAAGGGATGTTAAAACTCTAACTCACATAAAGCATAATACACAATGCATAAGTGGAGATGTTAAGCTCCCCCTACACACTGTACCACATAAAGAAGAGATATCAAACTCCTCAATATAAGATACAATCAACATGAATTTATATATAGAAGAGATGTTAAGCTCCCATTGCATATAGGCAATTCATATCAACAATGATTTTAAAAAAATCACTTTAAAGACAAATTTTGAGATACCACTTGTAAGTAAATAAAATTTTAAGATATCATCTGTAAATAAACAAAAATTTAAGATATCACAAGATTTTTTATACCAATAGAAATTGGAAATTTTTGATACCAATTGAAATTGAAACATTTGTACATATTGATACCAATGAAAGTAAAATATTTTATATTTTGATGCCAATTGAAATATATGATAAATTTTGATACCAAATAAAAGGTAAAACATTTTTGATACCATTTGAAATTGAAACCCAATTGAAATCGAAGCATATTGATACCAATTGAAGTATATTGTAAATTTTGATATCAATTAAAAAGTAAAATATGGAGTATATTTTGATATTAATTGAAATACCAATTGAAAATAATGCATAAACTCATTAAAATACCAATTGAGATATCAATTGAAATCAAGATTTAAGTCAAGCTTAACATAAACATAATTTGTGCTTTAAACATGTAAGGATATTGTAAATCAAATCATATATATGTATGAAAATAAAAATATTAATATAAATTGATATTATTAAAATTTAGAAGCATACACATATAGAAAACATGTATGAGTATACAAAAGTGAAATATCAAGAAGATCATGTGTACTACTCATAACTAACCACCCTATTCAGGCACATGTTAAAATATTTTCAATTAGGCACACAAGGCATGGTCGCCCATCCATCCACCCTTTGTTGGTAAGGGTTTTCAAAAAATAAGAATTTGAAAATATTTTAGTATACTTTGAAAACTCTATCAATTGAAAAATAAATAACTAGTTTAAAGTAATTTTTGAAAAACTAGTTAAAGATCCTTCATATATGAAAACGAATCATATATATCTCATGAAGTATACCAAATACACAAGAGTTGACACTCAAAATGTATAAACCTCAAATATTCTTATGAAAACAATGTCATGAGTAAATAAAATGAAGTGTGAGTGCACAATAATCATGTAATTAGCATTTTCATGAAAATGATCAATAAGGCTCAAAAACTTCAAATATATGAAAATTATAAAAATTTATTTTTTCATTTAAAAACAAGCTTTAAGGTATATGTATGTTTTATTAAGACTAACAATATACATACATATCCTAAACACAAATGAGTCCATAATGTAATTTGCATGAAGGCAAGTGACTCAAGGGTATACATGTATATTTATAAGTTTTGAATAAAAATTATATGTACATGAAGCAAAATATATACAAGAATAGAGAAAACGTGTATAAATGAAAAAATCATCAAAACTAGGTTATACATGCACATGTAATAAGTACAAATGAGTAATGAAGTACAAACATATAAGAATCAATTGTTACTCACGACATGTACAAGTATATACATAAGTTCTAATGAAAATTTACGTTTAAACATGTAATCAAAACATGAAGTTCAAAACCATAAACAAACATGATTATTAAGGTAAATGCACATGTTTTAGAGTAACGATATACATAATAGCTAAACTAAAAGGAGAATACAAAGTATGAATCCATATGAATATGGGTGTATCTCAATTACTATATATGTATGTCATAAGTCTAAATAACATGGATATTAACATAATAATCATGAAAAATCAAAACATGCTAAAAATCAACAATATAAAAGTATGTAAACTAAATGGGAGTTAGAGATCATTACCAAAACCATTTGAGCACATCTCTATATCTCCAAACAATGGTGGTCTTCCCACCAAACTTTCTTGATAGTGATGCATTAATTAGTAGTGTCCATTAAGCCCATGCATCCACCACTAAGGCACCAATCCTCTCACGTCATGTGAGAGCCCACACCTACATCAAACACACGAGGTGGGGGTTTTGGTACCCATTTTCTTTTGGGTCCACGGGGGTTAGCATTGTTTGGAACCCAAACATTTTTATTAGCAAAATTAATATGGTTTATCTTATCAAAATAAAACTTTACTAAATGGCCTTTGCGGCCGCAATGTGTACACTTGTACACTCTAATATGCACATGAGAATGAGTATGATCATGATGTGCAAAGTGTGCATATGTGTGCCGTGAATGATGTGCATGTACATGTGAAACTTATTTCTTTTAAAATAAGGTTTCCAATCTATTATGATTAAATGCACAATTGTCAAAGTTGAGCTCAAACAGTCTATTCTATTTTTCAAAAATTGAATCTCATTTTTATCAATAGTAGCATGAAAAGCGTGGTGAGAATGAGAATCAATACTTTTTTCCTTTTAGAAGTATTTTCCTTTTCTTTTGAAACAATATTTCTTTTCAAAGAGTTGTTTTCTTGTAAAGCAATTTCTTTTTCTTTTTCTACCAAATTAATTTTATTTTTCAAAGCATTATTTCCTTTACAAATATTTAGTTTAGAAAACAAGGAAATATTCTCATTTTTCAAACATTCATTTTCTTTTAATATATTTTCAAGTTTATTTTGAAAAGAATCTTTTTCTTTTGAAATGGACTCATATTTATTTTTCAATCTTTTATGGTCTTTTTTGAGCAAATCATATTTTTCAAGAAGTTGACAAAATGAAGCAAGATCATCATAAGACATGTCAATATTTTCTTCTAGTTCGGATTCAGAGTTTACCTCAAGGGGCTTATCCCCTTGGACCATGTAGCACAAGTTGGAAGCATCATTTCCATCATCCGAGTCACTCTCCGCATAGTATTGTTTTTGTTCACCAAGGGAGACTAAAGTGTTCCATACTATAAAAGTCGAATCAGAGTTAGAAATCCTAGATAAATATTCATCTTTTAGGGTTGACTTTAAAGCATGGATGGCTTTTGCATTAGCCTCTAAATGTTTGTCATTTAAATAACATGAATCTTTAATAGTGGCAAAATAAACATGAATCCCCAAGGCTTTGAGGTACATTGACATCTTAACCTTCTAAGTTTGGATGTTAAGAATATCAAACAAGGGAGGTAACATGAAATCCATGTGTGTGTACAATATTGCAATTAGCTAAAATGAGAATCTTTGACTCTAGGTTGTTAAACCCAAATCAAGAGCATCAAGCTCTGATACCAATTGAAATCACCTAGAGGGGGTGAATAGGTGACTAGCTAATCTAATGATAAATTAATGCAGAATTAAAACTATTTATGCAAACTAAAATCTATTAAGCAAGACACGCCAAGTATAACACAAGAGTGTAGCCGAATTCCCAGTGAAAGGCTCTGGACTATCTCCTCAAGATTCCTCTAGATAAGAGTTGAGGTGCCGCTATGGCTCTCTTAGTTGAATACAAGTGTGAGCAAATAATCCCCAAGCATATATCAATTTAAGCACAAGTATATCAAGCAAGTAATAAATATGAACAATAAGAGCATGCAAGATATAAACATAAGTGAGAGATAGAGAGAGCAATC
Source organism: Agave tequilana (assembly GCA_038442645.1). Lineage (NCBI taxonomy): Eukaryota > Viridiplantae > Streptophyta > Magnoliopsida > Asparagales > Asparagaceae > Agave > Agave tequilana. The sequence continues at coordinate 17,041 of JAVJIF010010673.1, forward strand.
GCAAACACGGGAAAATTATTTCGAGATTCGAGCACCTTTGCTCTACGTCCCCCCTTCAACACTATGAAGGATTTTCACTAGAATCGATCCCACCGGATCACTCGGTGCCGCAACACCTACAAGGAGTTCACACTAGAACTCTTGGACTCACTACTCCCCTCACTTGTTCTCGCAAGAACAAACACACGCAAGCACACTAGCTTGCTGAGGCCGCACCTCTACACCGAGCTCCCACTAGAACTCGAAACAACGCGAACCCGCAAGTCCGCCTCCTCAAATACAAGAATGAACACTTTAGTGATCTAAACACTTTGATCACCTAAAAATACACTCAGAACAACTCTCCTATAGGATATAACGATGAAAATTTCAAGTATGTATGAGAAAAACACGGATTGATTTGGTGGTGAAAACTCAAAGAATCACTTTTGAAAAACTCTTGATAAACTCTCCGTTTGATTTGGAAATATTAGCTTTAAAACATGTGGAGAAAACCATTGAAATAGGTAGCAAAAATTAGCCCAAAAACTCTCTTCAAATCTTATAGAAAACAATCCAAGGGAGCCCCAATTTATAGGCCTCTAAAATATAGCCGTTGGGGTCCAAATCAGCAGCTGACGTTGCTGTCGGTCGACCGGCCGGTCGACCGCAAACGGTCGGATTTCTGATCGTTGAGCCACCGGTCGACCGCCCGGTCGACCGAGGCCTGGATACAGAGAGCAGAAGCTCTCTGTCGGTCGCTCGCCATGTCGACCGGGGCCAGATCCAGAGAGCAGAGCTCTCTGGCGGTCGACCGGCCCTCCAGCCAAACAAGGCCGTGCACGTTTGTGCACGTCAGTCGACCGCCCGGTCAACCGACCTCTGGCTCGGTCGACCGGCAGAATACCAGAACCAACATTTTAGGGATTACAAACTAGGTCTTTTTCTTTCAATAAAATCCCATAAATTATCATAAATTCTACAAAAATAAGTTCATTGATATACTTTAATATACAAACATGTTTAATTGAAAATCAAAACATATTACAAACATTTTGAACTATGTTTATAATATAGAAGTTTTGCCTTTAAATAGAAATCCGTATTTTTCAAAAAAATGATTTTTCCAAATTTAAAACCAATTTTTTCAAAACTCCACCAAATACAAAAACAAGATATCTTAATCACTTTTGAAGCTTAGTGTGTATGGATAGGATCCACTACACATATATGATGAAATAACTTTTTGACAATAAGCTCTAAATAAGTTTTGATAAAATACATGTATATTTTTAATCTTAAAAATCAAACCGGTATTTTCTAAAACGAAAACTCTTTTATGAAAACACATATAAATCTTGTATGTGAGTTTATATGAACTTGAGCAATCCACTAACTAATCTATCCTTTATATTTTATCTAAAAATAAAATCTTGACACTTACAAACATGACACAAGTCTTCTTGGAAATCTTCTCTTGAAGGTCTTCTTCTCCTTCTTGATTGGTCTAAACCTTGACCCTATGAGCTAGACTCCTCTTGAGTACTTTATGCAATCTTGATGCGTGAGCTCTTGAATCAACACGTGCTAGCTTTAAAACTTTGACTTGAAATCCTTTGTTGAAACTAAATACCAACTAAGATCTTGATCAAATATGTGACACTAATTAAATACAAGATCATTAGTGCTATAACTACATGAGTTAATCATCATTAAAACTAGAGCGATGGGCCTTTGGGTCAACAATCTCCCCCTTTTTGATGATGACAAAACTTATGGAGTTATATGTGTATGGATTAAAGTTAAGCTTCATAAAAGCTCCCCCTTAACTCATGCATAACAATAAACAAATAGATATTCAATGAAATGCATAAAACTAAACAAATATATATGCATAAACAAGGTGAGAGAAATATGCATAAACCAAAAAAAAATCTTCTTTCCAAAAACCTTCTCCCCCTTTTTGGATAAACTTTCAAAATCCTTCTCCCTCATTTTGTATAAACATAAAATATAGGACATGTATAAACTCAATGTCTAAATCTGCATATATAAACTCAAAATCATTCTCCCCCTTTTTGTCAATCATCAACAAAGGGGTAAACAATAAATCAATAATAAGGATATATATGCGATATACATTCATGAAGAGGAAGATGTAAAGTTAGCTCCCCTGCATACTGAAATCACCTAGAGGGGGGTAAATAGGTGATAATGCTAATCTAATGAACTAAATGCGGAATTTAAAAACTAATTATAATAATACTTAATACAACCAACGAGTATAGCCGAATTCCCGGTGAAGGGCTCTGGACTAACTCCTCTTGATTCCTCTGAATAAGAGTTGAGGCGCTATGTAAAGCTCTCCTGGTTAAGTATAAGTGAGGCACACAAACACACAAGCATGTATATGATATAGCAATATGAAGCAATGCACAAAGTAAAGAGAGAGAAAGTAAGAGTCAATGGATCAAGCGCAAACAACAAGATCTGTTTCGAGATTCGAGCACCCAGCTCTACATCCCCGCCTTCACCCAGAAAGATTTCGAATCCACTAGCTTGTCCACACAGGACTCCCACACAGGGAACCTCCACCGAGGATTTGGGGCAATACAATAACTAGAGTACCCAACTCCTCTCTTTACAACCACAACCTCTCACTAGAGGCTAAGCACCAAGCCAACAAAGCTATCACCTCAAAACTTGAGGGATAAGCACAAAGCTAAACAAGGATCACCTCACAACTTGAGGGATACAACCCAATTGCACAACCTCCTCAACACTATGAGGGAAAGGCACAAAGCCAAGCAATAATTAGGGTTTACAACTTGGTGATCAAAAGATCACAAACCAATCTCTTTTTCTCACAAATACAAAGATCCTATAGATAGGATAGAATGAAGCTCAAGTGTGTGAAAAACTAAAGGAATGGAAAACAAATTACTCAAAGAAAATCCTTGGGAAAAACTGAAATCAAGATAAAGAAGTTGAATCAAAAACACTTTTCCTAAAAACACTTTTCTTTGATTTTCCAAACCCTAGAAAAACACCAAATAGATTGTAAAGATTTGAGCCCAAAAACTTCTTTTTGATTGCTGTAAAAACACTGATAAGATCAGAAATTTTGCTCTCTAAAAACTTGTTGAAAACTATTAAGATAAAACCCAATTTATAGCCATTTGGAAAAACTAGCCGTTGGCAGCAAATGAGGCCAGTTTTGACCTTATGGTCGACTGGCCAACGGTCGAATTTTGACTGTTGCCAACTACCGGTCGACCGGGCCCTAAACCAGAGAGCAACGGCTCTCTGGCCGGTCGACCGCCCGGTCGATCGGAGCAATCCGAGAGTGGGTTGCTTTCAGTCGGTCGATCGCTCGGTCGACTGGCTTAATGGGCAGGCCAGCGTGCACATTCTTGTGCACGTCGGTCGACCGGTCTGGTCGACCGACTCTGGGTCCGGTCGACCGCCAGAGCCTGGCAGGCTATATTATGGGACAGAAAACTAAGGTTTTTAATGTCTTAAAAAATTCCTATAAAATCTCTAAAATTCCACAAAAATAGTTTTAGCATAATACAATGACATACAAACTTGTGTGAAAATTTTCAACACAAATTTTAAACATTTTGAACCATTTTTGTGTTATGGAAATTTTGCCGAAAACCAAAAACCATATTTTCTAAAACTTGGATTTTTCAAATGAAAATTCGTTTTGTCCAAAACTCATCAAATACAAAAACATGATACTTAATCATTTTAAAACGTGTTGCATATGGACATAGGTCCAATATACATGAAACATATACTTATCATTGTTTTTGTCTTTTATTTTCAAAAATATGTTTTGTTAAAAACACAAAACACCAAACCTCATGAATAGGCATCTCAACATAAGTTTGTCTAGGAAATTAAGCTTACATGTATATAGAATATATCTAATATACACTTAAACAAAGTAAACTTGTATTGATACTATCTATTCATGAAAACCGATATCGGTTAAACCAAAAACCGAAAATCGAATCCAAAACATGAAACGTATGTGTGTTGTGAACTTGAGCATATCACACTATTCTAATCTTTACAAATGGATCTAAACACAAAACTAAACTAGGTACCGAAGTCTTCTTGATGAACACGTCTTCAAGCCGACTCGATCCAAACTCGATCCAAAAAACTCCTTTGTTGAGCATATCATGATCACGGTTTGGAAAGGCTGCAAAACTTCTTAGCTGAAGCAAATCACCAACTAATATCTTGGTTAATGATCTGAAACTAAAATCACAAGATTATTAGTACACATAACTACATGAGTTAATCATCATCAAAACTAGAGTGGAAGGCCTCTGGGCCAACAATCTCCCCCTTTTTGATGATGACAAAACTCATGGAGTTATATATGCATGGATTAAAGTTAAGCTTCAAAGAAGCTCCCCCTTAACTCATGCATAGGAATAAATAATAAATATATGCAATTAATATCAAATATGAAAATGCTTAGACATGCATAAACAAGATACCAAATACAAAAACATGCTCTTGATACCAAACATGAAATGCATCATGTATAAAACGTGCTCTTGATACCAATAAAAACATGCTCTTAAATAATGCTCTTGATACCAATTAAAACAAGCTCTTGATACCAATAAAAATCAAACTAACTAAACTATATTCTTAAAACAAACACTCTTGATACCAATACTTGATATCAATATAAAAACATGCATAGTCATAGAAACATGCATATAAACTCAAATAATTCTACCCCTTTTTGTCAATCATCAACAAAGGGGTCCAAATAAATAGTAAAACAATTTTCTCCCCCTTTTTTTGTCCGAAACAAAAAAAAATCAATAAGGGGTGACAATAAAACAGATTCTTCCAACATGATACCTATTAAAACATAGCAATATAAGTGACCATGATTGAAAGATAATCAATATAAAAATTCTTGTCATCAATGATACCAATTGAAAGAAATAAATCAATAGTACCAATTGAAAGTAAGCAAAATCTTGATACCAATAGTGAGTAAACAAATAAGCATCTTGATACCAATTTTACCAATTGAAATATTTTTCCTTTTAAACATATGATATCAAATTTTAAAAAAATAATATTCATTTTTCAATCACATTTTTCATCATAAAGGAGGGGAGTGGAAATCAAAGGTAAACAAAATACCAATTGAAAGATAAAATACGAATTTTCTCCCCCTTTATGAAATACTAAATAAAACAATGCATAAGCTTGTATAAGTACCAATTGAAAACTTAATCAATTGAAATATGATAGTCATTAAAACTCAAGCTTAGCAAAACAAAATTTGTGATATTTTTGAGCACAAATAAAACATATATATGTATGAAAAATTAGATACCAATCGAAATTGATACCATTTGAAGTGAAAGCATGCATACAAAAAGATATATGAGTATACAAGAAATGTCAATATTGATACCAATTGAAAAAATTCAATGATACCAAACTGAAATAATAATAATAATATTAAGTGTATACCTCATATTACCTACCACCCAAATCATGCTCAAGTTTAAAATGATTTTTACTATAAAGCATACATGTGCATGGACTCCCATCCAACCACCCGTGGAAGGTAGGGGTTTTCAAAAATAGGTTTGAAAAATATAGTATGTTTGAAAACTCTACCATAACGAAGAATCCCGCAACTAGTTAAATGGAAAAACTTATAAACTAGTGCGAAATCCTTCAAGTAAGGAATAAAATAAAAATATATTTCATGAAACTATGTAAATCACCTGGTCACTAAACGCTCAAAATCCATAAAGCCCATACATACTCATGAAAAACACAATCATGAGAAACATTTAAATAAGGTGAGTGCACAAGTGTTATGTGAAATATATAATCATAAAAATAGACATTCAAGCTCAAAATTTCTAAAAACATGAAAATCATCAAAACTTGATTTCTTCAAGGCATATGTATGTCTTATACAAACTAAAGTATACATACATATTCAAAACATAACGAGTCCACAAATGTATATGCATGAAGGCACGTGGCTCAAAGGATGTATATGCATAATCAATAGTTTGGATAAGATGGACATATACATGAAGTCAAACACATGAATCACGAAAACATGGATAAAATAGGAATACAAGTCAAATGCATGAATCATCAAAACTAGACTATACTAACACGTCTAATGGGTACAAATAAGCGTTCAAGTACAAACATATAAAATTATTTGTGGCCCACTATATGTACAAGTATATATCCTAGTTTTAATGAAAACTAACATTTAAACAAGTAATCAAATCATGAAGCATAAAACGAGACATAAATCAACATGATAATCATAAAAATGATCATTATGTAAATTCACATGTTATTAGACCTATGATATGCATAATAACTAAACAATGGTGAGAACACAACATATGGGTCCATATAAATATGGGTGATCTCAAAAGCTATACAAGCATGTTAATGATCTAAGAATCATGACATTTAACATAATAAACTATAAACATCAAAACATGAAGCATCAAAACAAAACAAAAATCATAAACATACATATGGTCATTATGTACATGCATGTGCAATAGGTCTAGGACATACATATTAGTTAAAAACAAAGTGAGAGCACATAAATATAGATCCATGTTAATCATGGGTGTCTCAAATAACTAAACATGTATATCACTAATCTAAGTCATATGGCATAATCATAATAATCAATAAAACAAAACATGCTATAAATTGATGAACATGAAAAGCATGCAAAAATAAACGGGTGTTAGAGATCGATACCAAAACTGATGAAGACACCTCTCTAGTTCTCTAAAACAAGGTGGTCTTCCCACCAAAATTCCCTTGAAAGTGAAGCATCCAAATAGTCCTCATGAAGCTCGGAACGCATCCACCTCAAGGCACCAATACTCTCACGTCATGTGAGAGCCCACACCAACATCAAATACAATAGGAGTGGTCTTCGGTACCCACACTCTTTTGGGTCCATGGGGATTAGTACCTTTTCTAACCCAAACAAATTTAGTTGCTAAATTTGAATCATATAAACGATCATAGCAAAATTTAGCAAGGTGGCCCTTACGTCCACAATGTGTACAAGTGTACACATGAGCATACATGTGATGGGTGTGATCGTGAGGAGCATGTGTATGCCGTGTATGGTGTGCATGCATAATAGGAACTTGTTTCTTTCGGAACAAAGATTCCAACCGTGTATGATTCATGGCACAATGGCTCAAAGTGGAGCCCGAACAATCCACACTTTTCTTCAAATCATTTATATCATTTTCAATACTAGAAGATAAAGTGGAGCATGCAATAGGTATGCTAGGTGAGGCTACACTAGCATGGCAAACATGTGAATCTATATCATTTTGCAGAGGTTTATTTTTATTTAACACTAAATCTAATTCTTTTGAAATAAACTCAATTTCATTTTTCAAAGAATGATTGTCCTTTAAAATAAAATCTAATTTTGAAGATAAGACCTCATTGTTTTTCACAACATCATCACAATCATTTTTACTCTTCAAAAATTCATTTTCCTTTATGGTAAGGTCTAGTTGAGATTTAAGTGAGTCACGTTCACTACAAATCTATTCCTTCTCTTGCAAAATCAAATCAAATTTTGAACACAAATCCTTATATTCTTCTTTTAGTTCAAAATTCTTCTTTTTTCAAAAGATCATGTTTTTTCAAAAAAATTTCAAATTTTGTAGCAAGTTCCATATTTAAGATTTGTACTTCTAAACACCCATAGCAATAGGAACTAGTGCTAGCATCTAGTTGAGTTTCCGATTGTACCTCAAAGGAGTCATTCCCTTAGACCATGAGGCAACGCTCTTCGGACTTGTCTCTCCTAGATCTCTTCTTCTTATTGATAATCTTTGGTAGCTCGGGAGAAGTCAAAATGTTCCATACTGCAAAAGCCGAATTATAGTGAGCAAACACATGTAAATGTTCTTTATGAAGAGATGCTCTAAGTGCCTTTAGGGCTATAGCATTGGCCTCTATATGCTTGCAATCATTAGGGTTGGATTCTATGGTAATGGCTTTGTAAACATTATATCCTAGGGCTTTTAAATGCCAACTCATCAATATCTTCCATGTGTGAATTTTAGAGATATCAAACATGGGAGGGCTATCCATAAGTGCAAGCTAAATGTGTGCAAATGAAAATGTAAATGTAGATTAGCAACCAAGATCTCACTCCTAGGTGGTTAAACTAAATATCAGGAGCGTAGGCTCTGATACCAATTGAAATCACCTAGAGGAGGGTGAATAGGTGATAATGCTAATCTAATGAACTAAATGCGGAATTTAAAAACTAATTACAACAACACTTAATACAATCAACGAGTGTAGCCGAATTCCCGGTGAAGGGCTCTGGACTAACTCCTCTTGATTCCTCTGAATAAGAGTTGAGGCGCTATGTAAAGCTCTCGTGGTTAAGTATAAGTGAGGCACACAAACACACAAGCATGTATATGATATAACAATATGAAGCAATGCACAAAGTAAAGAGAGAGAAAGTAAGAGTCAATGGATCAAGTGCAAACAACAAGATTTGTTTCGAGGTTCGAGCACCCAGCTCTACATCCCTGCCTTCACCCAGAAGGATTTTGAATCCACTAGCTTGTCCACACAGGACTCCCACATAGGGAACCTCCACCGAGGATTTGGGGCAATACAATAACTAGGAGTACCCAACTCCTCTCTTTACAACCACAACCTCTCACTAGAGGCTAAGCACCAAGCCAACAAAGCTATCACCCACAACTTGAGGGATAAGCACAAAGCTAAATAAGGATCACCTCACAACTTGAGGGATACAACCCAATTGCACAATCTCCTCAACACTATGAGGAAAAGGCACAAAGCCAAGCAATAATTAGAGTTTACAACTTGATGATCAAAAGATCACAAACCAATCTCTTTTTCTCACAAACACAAAGATCCTATAGATAGGATAGAATGAAGCTCAAGTGTGTGAAAAACTAAAGGAATGGAAAACAAATTACTCAAAGAAAATCCTTGGGAAAAACTGAAATCAAGATAAAGAAGTTGAATCAAAAACACTTTTCTCAAAAACACTTTTCTTTGATTTTCCAAACCCTAGAAAAACACCAAATAGATTGTAAAGATTTGAGCCCAAAAACTTCTTTTTGATTGCTGTAAAAACACTGGTAAGATCAGAAATTTTGCTCTCTAAAAACTTATTGAAAACTATTAAGATAAAACCCAATTTATAGCCATTTGGAAAAACTAGCCGTTGGCAGCAAATAAGGCCAGTTTTGACCTTACGGTCAACCGGCCAACGGTCGAATTTTGACAGTTGCCAACTACCGGTCGACCGCCCAGTCGACCGGGCCTTGAACCAGAGAGCAACGGCTCTCTGGCCGGTCTACTGCCCGGTCGACCGGAGCAACCCGAGAGTAGGTTGCTTTCAGTCGGTCGACCGCTCGGTCGACCGGCTTAATGGGCAGGCCAGCGTGCACATTCTTGTGCACGTCAGTCGACCGGTCCGGTCAACTGACTCTGGGTCCGATCGACCGCCAAAGCCTGGCAGGCTATATTATGGGACAGAAAACTAAGGTTTTTAATGTCTTAAAAAATTCCCATAAAATCTCTAAAATTACACAAAAATAGTTTTAGCATAATACAATGATATACAAACTTGTGTGAAAAATTTCAACACAAATTTTAAACTTTTTGAACCATTTTTGTGTTATGAAAATTTTGCCGAAAACCAAAAACCGTATTTTCTAAAACTTGGATTTTTCAAATGAAAATTCGTTTTGTCCAAAACTCATCCAAATACAAAAACATGATACTTAATCATTTTAAAACATGTTGCATATAGACATAGGTCCAATATACATGAAACATTACCATATCATTGTTTTTGTCTTTTATTTTCAAAAATATGTTTTGTTAAAAACACAAAACACCAAACCTCATGAATAGGCATCTCAACATAAGTTTGTCTAGGAAATTAAGCTTACATGTATATAGAATATATCTAATATACACTTAAACAAAGTAAACTTGTATTGATACTATCTATTCATGAAAACCGATATCGGTTAAATCAGAAACTGAAAACCGACTCCAAAACATAAAACGTGTGTGTGTTGTGAACTTGAGCATATCACACTATTCTAATCTTTACAAATGAATCTAAAGACAAAACTAAACTAGGTACCGAAGTCTTCTTGATGAACACGTCTTCAAGCCGACTCGATCCAAACTCGATCCAAACAACTCCTTTGTTGAGCATATCATGATCACGATTTGGAAAGGCTTCAAAACTTCTTAGCTGAAGCAAATCACCAACTAATATCTTGGTTAATGATCTGAAACTAAAATCACAAGATTATTAGTACACATTACAACATGAGTTAATCATCATCAAAACTAGAGTGGAAGGCCTCTGGGCCAACACATACTTGCATTACATGAAGAAGGGATGACAAAACTCTAACTCACATAAAGTATCATATACAATGCATAAGTGGAGATGTTAAGCTCCCCTACACACGTGTACCACATAAAGAAAAGATGTCAAGCTCCTCAATATAAGATACACTCAACAGAAAATGTCTTGACAAGATAAATTACAGGGTCGTTAGCTATTTTGGACTAGATAAGTGATGATTATTAATAGTGTAGTACATAGAAGGGAGTACGACATGTAAAGTTGTATAATCACTATGACTCACATTAATAACCTAAACTAACCATAGTATTATGGCATTATATTTTTTGATCTATTGGCTATATGTGATCACGTATCAAATATCAATTTTTCCCCTTCTTTTTTCTTTTATTTTCTTCTTAAAAACGGGGGTGTTTTAGGTGTTTTGTATCATAATCAGTTTAGTGGGTCAAGTGGGAGAATGTCAGTTATATGTCGCACTAACCTTAAAGTTTAGCCAATATTAATGTATATTATTCAGTTTTTTGTAGTTTAAAAAAAATACTGTAATGGATAAGTTTTATGATTGTTTTTAAAACTATGATGGATCAGTTTTTTAAGCAGTTTGTTACTATTATAAAATTGTTGTTCCTTCACCCCTTCTCTCCTCTATAAAAGGGCATCTCTAAACAAGAGTTTTATGTTCAAAAGCTTTGTGTCTTAAAAGTACAAATGAACTAATTTCATCATAAAAATTCAGACATGTGTATTGATTAGAGACAAAGAGAAGAATAAAGGAATTCATCATCTAGAACGTGAAGCAGCAGGATTATGAAATATCTGATAATAGTATGTCGATTCTTTGAGATTTCTAATTCAAGGATTATAGAACGAATATATTTTTTTATCTTTTCTGTATAACTAAAGATTGTATAAATACAATGTAATTTAACAATAGTCTCCACTCCGGTGACGGTCGGCGACAGCTACTGTAGTCTCACCGTATTTGAGTATCCGTTACAGAGCCGGAAAGAAGAGAAGAATTGATAGCGGGGAAGAAGGTAGCCGTGGGATTTTAAATTGAAATAAGGGAAGTGGATAGCAGGTCGGGTTGCGGGCGAGACAAGGAGCAGTCCATCAAGCCCAAACCCACTGCAACTAATTAGATTTCCAGGTGTATTCCTTAACCACCACACCACCACCACGACCACCACCACCCCCCCACCCCACACCCCCCCACCCCCCCGCAAACGAGCTCGAGAGTACAAGAGAGATCTGTGTAAAGTTCTTACCTTAAGTTTGATTTGAAACCCAAATTCTCCAAATTGGGAGCTGTACGAGAGGAAGGGCTCTCTAAAATTCCCTTCTATCAATCTAAATCCACTTGAAATTGTGCTTGGTTGCATGTTCTCCTTGCTTGGCAGGCTGTAGATGGCAGCAATGTCACGGTTCAGGTTCACCTTTATTGTTTTAGAAAACCATACCAACGAAGTCTTTTATTCGTAACCTGTGACAAGCCCCTCCTAAGAGATTGCACAATTGACCTAACGTCCTCAAGTGTAACAACTGTACATGATGATCACGAAGCAATTGAGATCGCACAACGTCTCGTGCTCGTTCTCTCCCAATCGCGATAATGAACAATGAAGAGTAATCATTATCGTAATCAATTCACAAATCTAAGAGGAAGTCTAAATGGCTAGGATGGCTAGCTATCTCTCAGCAGTTGAGATTGCACGAAGTCCCATGCACGTCTTATCCCAATTGTGAAGATGAATGATGAAAAATAATCCTTCTCGTTACCAATTCCCCTCTCTCAAACTTTATCTCATGAAATTCCCTCTAAAATGCTCTCATAACTATGAGAGAGAAATATAGTCAGAGAAACAAAAAGGGTGAGGAGGAAGCCGTGCATGGTAACTCGCCCCTCTAGGGTTTGTAGGTTTTTTAGAAAGTTTCTATGGTTTAGAGAGAGAGCCGACAAATTCATGATGAGAACCACATTCAATATCAAACAACCAAGAAATGCTCCATTTATCAGAATGTTTTGAATATGTTAGAAACTATAAGAGTCCAAAAAAAATCACAAATTTTCATGATCTCACCAAACAATAAGAATAGCAACGGAAACACTGAGTAATCTACCATAACAAGCAATGAAACTTATCACCACAATAGCAAGAATATAAATCAAAAACACAAGATTTCGTAAGAGGAGGAGAAATTCTTATTAACTTAATAAGCAAAAACAGAGTTCACAAGGAACTCACATAAGGATCTCTCAAACTCTCAATAAGAGGTTAGTTAAAACTAATGAAACAATCTCATATTTATAATGTAACAGCCGTTCCTAATTAATCCAGATTCACACCTAAATTTAAAATAATTTCTAACAATTAGGATAAGAGGAATTAAAATTTTAATTTAGAGAAATACAGCGGGAATACATGGTATGCACGTACATATGTATTTGTTGAATTAGAATCCCATTACAATTTTCTACACTAAGTAATCTAAACCCCATCATATTTACACATATACTTGTAATTTCCCATAACTTTAAAAAAAAAAAAGAAAAAAAAAGAAAGAAAACTTGGAATTCGCTGGAGAGAAGTGGAGAGGGGTGGGGGTGATGTGGAGTTTTAATAGGAGACCTTGGGAAGAGAATTGGTGCGGTGGCATTGTTGTATGTACCTTGGAACCATAACTTAAATATAATAATAATATAATAATAAAATATAAAACAATATAGGTAAAAATAGAAAGAAACCTCTTCCACTTTTTCCCCTTCTCTTCATCCAACCAGAGCAACCTACCCCTTCCCTGGATCTTGTACTCAAGGTGACGGTGACTCTCTCTATTTCCTCCATTCTTTTCTTCTTCCCTCCCCATCTCTAACACTCTCTCCATTCTCTCCCTATCTCTAGCAGCAGCCGCCCACCCAGCAGGGCGGCGAGCTCAGCGGCACGCCCTAGGCAGCCGCGCCTGCAGGCGCGGCAGGGGAGGAAGGAGCCGCGCGCGCGGCGTGGAGCGCGGCAGGCGCGCGTGCGAGCGCGCGCAAGCGCGCTGCGGGCGTACGCGCAGGGGAGAGGGAGGGAGGGAGAGGGGCGGAGGTCGGGGAGGAGTTGGGGAAGTTCGCGCAGCCGGATCCGGACTTCTTCGAACAAGAGATCAAGAAAACAGAATTTAATCAAAGGTAAACCATGAATTTTACTTAGATTAGAGGATGTTTGAGTATCAATAATTGATTATTACGCCTATATTTGTTTAGGGCTTCAATTCGGGGAGTGGTGTAGGCGAAATTCATCACCGGGGCACTCATCGGAAGCTAGGTGAGTAAACTAGATTACGAATTAACTAAAAGTAGTGTTGTAATATTGTAGAGAAGTGAGAGTTGACAAGAAAGTATAAATGGGTGTCCACATTATGATTTGGATGCATTGCATTAAACCTTATCTTCTATGACAAGAAAATTTAGATGACCGAAATCTTACACTAAAATGGTGGAATGATCAAATTGTGATGCACCTTGGCTACACAAGTAGACCGTTGTGTAAGGTATTGTCCAAATTCCAACAAGCATAGGATAGTAGTTAAGCTAATTTAGGGGTATGTAAAACACTTGCAAAACTTTATTCAAATTTTACTTAATTAAATATAGATGATGCGGGTACGCATACCACATACGGGATACGTTGGTTCGGATTAAAGTAATGGCCCAACATCAAGTAGAGACCTAGTTTGGACATAGAAGTAATAAGTGCGTTGTATGCGTAAATAATACCGTTATATTTTACTTGTAATACGAAAATTTATCGTGATGGGCCTATTATTCTATTGGATATGTACACATATGATATATATATTACTCAGAGGAAGGGGCCGAGCGAGAACCGGTAGGAGGGGGAAGACGGTGACAACTACATTATACATATATATGTATTATATATTACTCGGAGGAAGGGGCCGAGCAAGAACCGTCTGGAGGGGGAAGACAGTGACAACTATATTATGTATATGTATGTATTATATATATTACTCGGAAGAAGGGACCGAGCGGGAGCCGGTAGGAGGGGAAAGACGGTGACAACTGTAAATTTGTTTTCTATAATGTGCTAAATGTAATTGTGATAAACCTAAGTAAAATTCATGGTAATGCAGACATCTATCTTAAATCTTAGATATATGCGAGAGTAAGACGAAAATCCGCTAATAACTACAGTTGTCAACTTAAAACCTATTAATGTAAGTAATTGAATTAGCAATATAGATTTGTTTACTCACTGAGCTGTCGAGCTCACTCCGTTCATTTTTGTTTTTACAATTTCAGGTTCGGATAGAGGTAAGAGGCCGACTTAGACTCCGAATCTTAAGAAAAAGGAATGATCGACTCTCACATACTTTACCTGTGGTCAATCGTCTCTTCTTATATTTTGTTTACTCTTGGTATTACTTATTGTATGTATTTGAGAACTTGGTATATGTAAGTTGGTTTTCGGGTGTTATCACTGAAATTCTAAGCCTTGTGTGTGGCCATTGGACACAAGAACTTGAAATGTAATCTTAGTAGTGTTGATGAAGGGAACTAGACCTTGCCATGGTTGATGTTATGCATTGTTGGGATGGATGTTGTGGTTCATCATGCAACATAATTGATGAATGTGAAGTAACGTGATTATGATTTCCTTTTTATGTTGATAAGTAGGCCTAGTGCGCCGAAATGTGATGTTGGTGATATTTGGCCATTGTGGGCCAATATTGTTGTTGTTATTGTAGCATGGCATAATCCATATTTTAGGGGAGTTGCCGCCAAAATTTTTTAAAGAAAATTTTGTTTGTTAACCTAATACTATAATTAGAAACTGGAACCGTGACAATTGGTATCCGAGCGAGGTTGTTCGTTTATGATAGATATAGCGAGTACGGATTAATTGTATAGTTGTATGCACATTATATGGTTGTTGGTGGGAGATTCTGATATGCCAGAGTTGTCTTCCAAAAGCTCAGAGACAGAAAGTCTGAGTTGGATTGCAAATAGTATGGATTGGGATTACGAGTCCGATGAAACTGATCCAAAAACTATCTTTAGTGGACCCAAGGGTAGTGCCAATATGCTGGGAGTAGTAGGGCACAACAATAAGGATACCATCAGGGATGCCGAAAGTATTATAAGAAATATGCCAGGGATTGAGGACCAAGAAATCGTATCCGATGTTGAGGTGGAGTCCCCTAGGAAGATGTTTTATGGGAGTATTTGGTGGAATTCTAACTGGACTGAAGATATGGATCTATATGATGATCATGAGTACTGGAGATGCGAGGATGACACTATAATGGAAGAAGAAGAAAACCCCGAGGAAGAGGATCCAGAAGAAGACCCCGAGGAAGAGGATCCTGAAGAAGATCCGGAGGAAGGAGTCCATAAGGGGGAAGCCTCAGCAGGCGATAGTGAGGACAAAAGCTTCACTGACTCAAACACCACTCCATGAATGAGGGTCTAGTACATAGTATTTTGGGGAAAGAATATTTTTGTGATTGCATGTTTAGGGCTTTGGGAAGGATCTTGTATGCTTGTAAAAAAAAATGCGCAGAAATGATGTATATTAGTATGTGCACTTGCATCTTTTGTATGAATATAAGCATTCAATATAAATCTTGTAACAAAAATATTTTGAAGTTATAATAGTAGTGGTATTTTGTATATGAAACTTTCCCGTATTTTAAGAATTTTGTTGATAATAAGAACTGTTAAATTTTTTAGGTATTGATGGACCTAAATTTTCCTCCACCGGATACTAATTCTGAAGGAAATGCCCTACCTCAGAGTACGATCGGGAGTGTCCACCCTCCGACCAATCACGAGACTATGATGAATCGATTCAATGTCAACCAGAGAGCCCCTGATAGGATGCCAGATTGGTTGATGCAGTTAACAACTATAAGCAATCCACGCAGGGCTCTAGAACAGTTTCAAAAGTTGAACCCCCCGCCATATAAAGGAGGAGCAGACCCAATATAAGCGGAGGAGTGGCTTTGTCAAATTGGCAAAATATTAGACGTTATGGAATGCACCGAGGATCAAAGGGTATCTTTTACTTCTTTTATGTTCCAAGCCGAGGCGGAACGTTGGTGGGAGATGATTAAAACTGGAGCCAAGTCCTTGGGAGAGGAAATTTCTTGGAATTCCTAGTCAAAAAGTTCAATGAGAAGTACATACCAGGAGTAGTGAGGGACAAGCTCGCAATGGAATTTCAAGAATTAAAACAAGATCTACTGATGGTGAACCATTATGAAATCAAATTCACCCAATTATCAAGATATGCTGGTAAGTTGGTGTCTGAAGAAAAAGACAGGACAAAAAGGTTTGTACGGGGTTTGAGGCCAGAAATCAGAAGCCAACTGGTCCCATTCCAACTACAAATTTATAGTCAGGCTGTAGTGAAGGCTCTAGAAGTTGAAAGAGACCTGTAAGAAAATCAGGATGTAAGAACTAAAGAGTTACCATCCGCCAAACACTTCCGATATCTCAGCACACCAAGAATTGGGTCAACCAGCTTCAGGTTCGGCGGAGGAACTGGACCTTCTTCAACACCAACTCTTAGAACAATGATAGGCTCGTGGCCCATGAATGTAGGGTCCTTCCAAAACTCGTCACACACATCTTATCCACGTCAAAATTTTGCGGGAGGAATGTGGTGTCCTCGATGCAACCGCAATCATACCGGAAACTGCTTAGCAAATAAGCAATGTTTTGCCTGCGGCCAACTGGGCCACATGAGGAGGGATTGTCTGACACTACGTGGACATTCCGGTGCTATTAGGGGGACGGGCAGGCAGACCTCAGGCATTGCCCCAATAGCCGGACCATCGGGAGCTTTTCGGCGATCTGTCAACACATTTCGACCAACCATGACGCAGGCTTCAGTGCAACAACCCAGGGCCCAAGGAAGGATGAATGTTTTGACCCAACAGGAAGTCCGGGCGTCTAATACAGTAGTTGAAGGTACTATTTGCTTATCTGAAAAAATCGCTCGAGTATTATTTGATTCCGGTGCTACACATTCGTTCATTTCTTCGTCTTTTGCCACAAAAATTACTAAGATACCTGAACCTTTGAGTTTTCAACTGGTGGTGTCCACTTCCGTAGGCACAACATTGACCACTGATGTATACTATAAAGGATGTGAAATTACCATAGAAGAAATGAACGTAAAAGCAGACCTGATCAAACTAGGAGAGATGGAATATGACATCTTCTTAAGAATGGATTTGTTGTCGACATACTATGCACATGTAGACTGTCATCTAAAGAAAATAATCTTCAAAATGCCAGGAGCCCCAGAATATGTGTTTGAAGGGACAAAAAATAAACTAAGCATTCCCGTGATTTCAGCTTTAAAGGCCACCAAATTATTGCGACATGGGTGTCAAGGATTTTTGGCAACATTGATAGCTAAGGAAAAAGAGGAAGTAAGAATTGAAGACATAGCAGTTGTAAGAGAATATCCTGATGTATTCCCCGAGGATTTACCAGGCTTACCCCCTGATAGGGAAGTAGAATTCTCTATTGATCTCCTACCGGAGTAGGGCCCATATCGAAGGCTCCCTATAGAATGGCACCAGCAGAGATGAAAGAATTGAAGAAACAATTAGAAGAATTATTAGGCCTAGGATTTATTCGGCCAAGCGTATCACCCTGGGGTGCTCCTGTGCTATATGTAAAGAAGAAAGATGGAAGTATGAGACTGTGTATAGATTACCGGGAGTTGAATAAAGTCACTATCAAGAATTGATATCCACTCCCGAGGATTGATGATCTTTTTGATCAACTTCAGGGTGCCAGTGTATTTTTCAAAATAAATCTAAGATCTGGATACCATCAATTGAAGATCAAATCAGAGGATGTATCGAAGACAGCCTTTAGAACTAGATATGGGCATTATGAATTTTTGGTAATGCCATTTGGACTGACCAATGCCCCGGCAGCATTTATGGATTTGATGAATAGAATCTTTCAGCCATACCTAGGGGTGTAAACGGGTCGGGTTCGGTCGGATCCATGCCATATCCGAACCCGAAACCGATAAGGAATTCGGGTTCGGACTCGGGTTCGGGTCGAAATCTCTTCTTTCTTATCGGGTTCGGGTCGGATTCGGATTTTAAATAGGTATTAAAGTTTCAATGAGAGTTAGTTTTTAAAGTAGTATTTCAATTTTATTAGATGCAAAATGAAAGTTTATACACTTTACTTTTATAATAATATGAACAAGTTCTCATTTTTATAATTTTACTAATTTAAATATGGAGAAATGTATGATGATAAGTACCATTTATAGCATTTACTCTCTTTTCGATCGGGTTCGGGTTTGAAATAGTAATATCCAAACCCGACCCGATAAGCATTTCGGGTCTAGTTTTTAGATCCAAACCCGATCCGTTAGTAAAAAATCGGATCGGGTTTTCGGGTTTTCGGGTACCATTTACAGTCCTAGCCATACCTGGACAGATTTGTAGTGGTATTTATTGATGACATACTAATCTACTCAAGAAACACAGAAGAACATGAAAAGCATTTGAGGATAGTATTGCAATTATTGAGGGAAAAACAACTTTATGCAAAATTCAAAAAGTGTGAGTTCTGACTCGAAAAAGTTGGATTTCTCGGTCATATTATTACTAAAGAAGGAATATTTGTGGACCCGGCAAAGATAGAAGTAATTGAAGATTGGCCTCGACCCACCAATTTCTCAGAAGTACGAAGTTTCTTAGGACTGGCAGGATATTATCGAAGATTTGTAGAAGGATTTTCTAAAATAGCGGCACCATTATCACAATTGACCAAGAAAAATCTCAAATTTCATTGGGGAGAAAGTCAGGAGAATAGTTTTCAAGAATTGAAAAATAAGCTAACTTCGGCCCCAATCCTAACCATGCCCTCAGGGACTGAAGGATATGTTATATACAGTGATGCATCAAAGTCGGGGTTGGGGTGTGTATTAATGCAGCATGGTAGGGTAATTGCATATGCCTCCAGACAACTTAAGAACTATGAGAAGAATTATCCGACCCATGACTTGGAACTAGCTGCAGTTATCTTTGCTCTAAAGATATGGCGACACTATCTGTATGGTGTATCTTGTGATATATATACAGATCATAAGAGCCTGAAGTACATATTTACCCAAAGAGAATTAAATATGCGTCAAAGAAGATGGTTGGAACTAATGAAAGATTATGATTTGACCATTCATTATCACCCTGGGAAGCCAACGTAGTGGCAGATGCTCTTAGTCGGAAATCAGGAGGATCTTTAGCTACACTATTAACCCAACAGGTTAGTTTGCTAAAGGAAATAGAGAAGATGCAGATAGAGATTCAATTAAAGGAGACCATAATGGGAACCAGTCAGATGAATCAAGTCAGAGTTGGATTTGATCTTTATGATAAGATCCAACAGGCACAACAGAATGATGAACAGACAGCTAAGAATATCGAGAAAGTGCAAAGAGGCGAAACACAATATTTTGCCATCGATAAAGGGTTACTGAAGAAGGGAGGTCGAGTATGTGTACCCCCAGACTTCGAACTCAAGGAGCATATTATGAGGGAAGCCCATTGCACCCCTTACACAGCACACCCTGGGGCAACCAAGATGTATCAAGATCTGCGAGCAAATTTTTGGTGGGAAGGGATGAAGGATGACATAGCTAGGTTCGTGCAGAAATGTTTAATATGCCAATAAGTTAAAGCGGAACATAAGAAACCCCCGGGACTGCTAATGCCACTCCAAGTTCCTGAATGGAAATGGAATCACATTACCATGGATTTTGTGACAGGACTTCCCAAATCTCCTCGTGGACATGATGTCATATGGGTGATAGTCGATCGACTCACAAAGTCCGCGCATTTCTTACCCATTCGAATAGATTACTCGATGGATAAATTAGCGCAAGTCTATCTTCAAGAGATAATTAGAATTCATGGAGTGCCCGAAACTATTGTGTCGGATCGAGACCCTCGGTTCCAGTCTAGGTTCTGGGTCAATCTATCTAAAGCCCTGGGAACCAAGCTACACCCTAGCACGGCAGCACACCCGCAGACTGATGGGCAGTCTGAAAGAACTATTCAAATATTAGAGGATATGCTGAGGGCATGTACATTAGATTTTGGGGGCAATTGGGAGAAGTACCTGCCATTAGTAGAGTTCGCATATAACAACAGCTACCAGTCCACTATAGGAATGCCACCCTTCGAAGCTTTATATGAAAGGAAGTGTAGATCACCAATTTGCTGGGAAGAGATGGGAGATCGAAGGTTACGAGGACCAGACATGGTCCAAGAGACTACAGAAAAGATCCGGATAATAAGGAAGAGAATGAAGGCAGCACAAAGCAGACAAAAAGCATATGCAGACCAACGCCGGAGACCCCTAGAATTTACTGAAGAAGACAAAGTTTTTCTGAAGGTATCCCCAATAAAGGGTGTAATGCGCATTGGCAAAAGAAAAAAGTTAGAACCCCGGTATGTTGGACCTTTTGAGATATTGGAAAGAATTGGACCATTGGCCTATCGGTTAGCCTTACCACCCGAGATGGAGAAAGTGCATAACGTGTTCCATGTGTCACAGCTAAGGAAATACATATCGGACCCCAATCATGTCCTTAAATATTCGCCACTACAAATTCAAGAAAACCTATCTTACGTGGTGGAGCCAGTACAAATTCTTGACCGTAAGGAGAAACAATTGAGAAATAAAATGATTCCTTTAATAAAGGTATTGTGGAGAAGTCAAAAGATTGAAGAAACTACATGAGAATCGGAAGAAAAAATGCGAAAGTCTCACCCGCTATTGTTTCAAGGTACGTTAAGTTTCGGGACGAAACTCCTTTGAGGAGGGTAGAACTGTAACAGCCGTTCCTAATTAATCCAGATTCACACCTAAATTTAAAATAATTTCTAACAATTAGGATGAGAGGAATTAAAATTTTAATTTCGAGAAATACAGCGGGAATACATGGTATGCACGTACATATGTTTTTGTTGAATTAGAATCCCATTACAATTTTCTACACTAAGTAATCCAAACCCCATCATATTTACACATATACTTGTAATTTCCCATAACTTTAAAAAAAAAAAGAAAGAAAGAAAGAAAACTTGGAATTCGCTGGAAAGAAGTGGAGAGGGGTGGGGGTGATGTGGAGTTTTAATAGGAGACCTTGGGATGAGAATTAGTGTGATGGCATTGTTGTATGTACCTTGGAACCATAACTTAAATATAATAATAATATAACAATAAAATATAAAACAATATAGGTAAAAATAGAAAGAAACCTCTTCCACGTTTTCCCCTTCTCTTCATCCAACCAGAGCAACCTACCCCTTCCCTGGATCTTGTACTCAAGGTGAAGGTGACTCTATCTATTTCCTCCATTCTTTTCTTCTTCCCTCCCCATCTCTAACACTCTCTCCATTCTTTCCCTATCTCTAGCAGTAGCCGCCCACCCAGCAGGGCGGCGAGCTCGGCGGCACGCCCTAGGCAGCCGCGCCTGCAGGGAGGAAGGAGCCGCGCGCGCGGCGTGGAGCGCGGCAGGCGCGCGTGCGAGCGCGCTGCGGGCGTACGCGCAGGGGAGAGGGAGGGAGGTGTTCGGGGCGGAGGTCGTGGAGGATTCGGGGAAGTTCGCGCAGCCGGATCCGGACTTCTTCGAACAAGAGATCAAGAAAATAGAATTTAATCAAAGGTAAACCATGAATTTTACTTGGATTAAAGTGTGTTTGAGCATCAATGATTGATTATTAGGCCTATATTTGTTTAGGGCTTCAATTCGGGGAGTGGTGTAGGCGAAATTCATCACCGGGGCACTCATCGGAAGCTAGGTGAGTAAACTAGATTACAAATTAACTAAAAGTAGTGTTGTAATATTGTAGAGAAATGAGAGTTGACAAGAAAGTATAAATGGGTGTCCACATTATGATTTGGATGCATTGCATTAGACCTTATCTTCTATAACAAGAAAATTTAGATGACCGAAATCTTACACTAGATGGTGGAACGATCAAATTGTGATGCACCTTGGCTACACAAGTAGACCGTTGTGTAAGGTATTGTCCAAATTCCAACAAGCATAGGATAGTAGTTAAGCTAATTTAGGGGTATGTAAAACACTTGCAAAACTTTATTCAAATTTTCCTTAATTAAATATAGATGATGCGGGTACGCATACCACATACGGGATACGTTGGTTCGGATTGAAGTAATGGCCCAACATCAAGTAGAGACCTAGTTTGGACATAGAAGTAATAAGTGCGTTGTATGCGTAAATAATATCGTTGTATTTTACTTGTAATATGAAAATTTATCGTGATGGGCCTATTGTTCTATTGGATATGTACACATATGATATATATATTACTCAGAGGAAGGAACCGGCAGGAGGGGGAAGACGGTGACTACTACATTATACATATATATGTATTATATATTACTCGGAGGAAGGGGCCGAGCGAGAACCGACAGGAGGGGGAAGACGGTGACAACTATATTATGTATATGTATGTACTATATATATTACTCGGAGAAAGGGACCGAGCGGGAGCCGGTAGGAGGGGGAAGACGGTGACAACTATATTATGTATATGTATGTACTATATATATTACTCGAAGGAAGGGGCCGAGCGGGAGCTGGTAGGAGGGGGAAGACGGTGACAACTGTAAATTTGTTTTCTATACTGTGCTAAATGTAATTGTGATAAATCTAAATAAAATTCATGGTAGTTGAGACATCTATCTTAAATCTTAGATGTATGCGAGAGTAAGACGGAAATCCGCTAATAACTGCAGTTGTCAACTTAAAACCTATTAATGTAAGTAATTGAATTAGCAATATAGATTTGTTTACTCACTGAGCTGTCAAGCTCACTCCGTTCATTTTTGTTTTTACATTTTCAGGTTCAGACAGAGGTAAGAGGCCGACTTAGACTCCGAATCTTAAGAAAAAAGAATGATCAACTCTCACATATTTTACCTGTGGTCAATCCTCTTCTTATATTTTGTTTACTCTTAGTATTACTTATTGTATGTATATGAGAACTTAGTATATGTAAATTGATTTTGGGGTGTTATCACTGAAATTCTAAGCCTTGTGTGTGGCCATTGGACACAAGAACTTGAAATGTAATCTTAGTAGTGTTGATGAAGGGAACTAGACCTTGCCATGGTTGATGTTATGCATTGTTGGGATGGATGTTGTGGTTCATCATGGAACATAATTGATGAATGTGAAGTAACATGATTATGATTTCCTTTTTATGTTGATAAGTAGGCCTAGTGCGCCGAAATGTGATGTTGGTGATATTTGGGCCATTGTGGGCCAATATTGTTGTTGTTGTAGCATAGCATAATCCATATTTTAGGGGAGTTGCCGCCAAAATTTTTTTAAGAAAATTTTGTTTGTTAACCTAATACTATAATTAGAAACTGGGACCGTGACATATAACAAGAGAAAAGGAAATCAAATACTTAGAGTTTGGGTCAAAAATGAAATCAGAATTCAACTTTAAATAGAATCAGAATTCGGATCGAATACGCTTGAATACATCAAGATTGCTGCTGCTATCGGCAGGGCTTTCGACAGCGTTGTTCCAAAAATTGGTCTGTCTCAGATTTTCGACAGCTTCACCAGAGCTATCGAAAATTGTCCTTCTCATGTGAATGTGAGACATCAAAAATACAACCAATCTCCGACTTGACTCACATACCATGAGTCTTTTGTAGAAATTTGCCTCCACACAATAAATAAGCTTTATCCCCTTTTTGTGACTTCACACGACTCCCTCCCAAGATCCCATTCTTCACCTTACTTTTGAAGAATATTGATGAAGTTCAGAGATACTTTGAACTTCTCCACCGAGATGGCCATTGTCATCATGTCTGCTGGACTTTTCTTTAAACTGATTTTAATCAAATCAATAATTTTTTCCATTGCAATCCACCGACTTATTTTATGATACCTCACATAGATGTACTTTGTCTACCTGTGATACATGTGATTCTTAGCCAGATGTTTCGCACTTAGAATGTTGTAGTAGATCTAAACTGAATCATGTATGATTCCAAACGTGCCGACCAATCCTGTCAACCACAAAGATTCTTTAGATACCTCAACTGTAGCTATGTACTCCACCTCTGTTGTTCAAAGTGTCACTGTGTTTTGCAACTGTCTTCCAACTAATGACACACTCAGCTACTGTGAATACGTAATCCGTCGTACATCTCCGCTAATCAAGATCTCCTACATAAATTGCATTAACAGAGCCTTGTAATACCCTAGGCTTCCCAATTTTCAATCTCCGAAGCGCCAAGCCTAATCTCGTCGTCCCTCGTAGATATCGTAGCACCCACTTCACTACTTCCCAATGTTACTTTCTTGGATTCGACATGAATCAACTTACTGTACTAATTGCATATGTTAAGTCAGGCTTAGTGCAGACCACAATATACATCAGTGATCCCACAACACTGTAGGATCACCTAGAGGGGGGGTGAATAGGTGATGGCTAATCTAATGGTCACTCAATGCCAAATAATGCGGAAGTAAAAACTATTATGACCTAAACAAACTATTTAAACTAAACACCACGTATAACACAAGAGTGTAACCGAATTCCCCGTGAAGGGCTCTGGACTAACTCCTCTAGATTCCCCTAGATAAGGGTTGAGGTGCCGCGTTGGCTCTCTTGGTTGAATACAAGTGTTAGCAAACAATCCCCAAGCATATATCAATTAAGCACAATATGAATATCAAGCATGTAAGGATAAGCACAATAATAACATGCAAGATATAAACAAAAGACAAAGAGAGAGAGAGAGTGAGCAATCGCAAACACAAGGAATTTGTTTCGAGGTTCGAGCACACTTGCTCTACATCCCCGCCTTCGACACACGAAGGATTTTCACTATAATCGATCCCATCAGATCACTCGGTGCCGCAACACCTACAACTCTCAGACTCCCTAGTCCGTACACACCACAAGCCCACCGGCTCGCCGAGGCCGCACCTCAAACAAAGAGTTCGCACCCGAACTCGAAACACCGAGTCCCCACTAGGACCCGAAACAATGCGAACACACACGTCCGCCTCCTCAAAGTACAAAGTAGAACTTTGGTGATCACAACACTTGATCACCTAAAATCCTCTCACAACAAACTCCCTATAGGGTAGATATAGCAATGGATAGCTCAAGTGTTGTGTGAGAAAAACAAGGATGAGAATGGTGGGGGAAAACTCAAGAAATCTCTTTTTAAAACACTCTTGATAAAACTCCCCTTTTGATTGGAAGTATTAGCTCTCAATTTAGTGGAGAAAACTCTTTTAAAGAAGTGGGAAAAATGGCTCAAAGTCCACTAGAAATCTTAGAGAAAAACAATGTCCAAACCCCCAAATTTATAGGGCTAGAAAAACTAGCCGTTGGGGTCTGACAGAACTGTCGGTCGACCGCCCGGTTGATCGGCCAACGGTCATATTTCAGACCGTTGTGCCATCGATCGACCGGTCGGTCGACCGAGGCCAGGATACAGAGAGCAAGTCTCTCTGTCCGGTCGACCGCCCGGTCGACCGGGGTCTTTCCAGAGAGCAGAGCTCTCTGGACGGTCGACCGGGTCGGTCGACCGGCCCTCCTGCCAGAACTGCGTGCACGTCTGTGCACGTCGGTCGACCGTGACGGTCGGCCGATTTCAAGCTGCGGTCGACCGGCTGAAGCCAGTACAGAAATGTAAAGGGATTAAAAAACTAGGTCTTTTTGATTGAAATAAAATCCCATAAAATACTGAAAAATCTACAAAAATAGTTTTACCAATATACTTTGATAAACAAATATGCTTGCACAAAATCAAGGCATGTTACAAATGATTTGGACTATTTTTGTAATATGGAAAAATTGGCTCAAATGAAAACAGTATTTTTCCAAACTTGATTTTTCTAAAACTTGTTTTTCAAAACTTCTCCAAATACAAAAACAAATATTTAAACTCATTTGAAGCATAGTGTGTATGGATATGATCCACTACACAAACATGGTGAAATATCTATGTTTTTGACATTAAGCTCTAAACATGGTTTTGGATAAAACATATAAACTTGAATACCAAAAACCAAAATGATATTTTATAAAATAGAAAATCTTTTGTTAAAACAAAACTATCAAGTGTGTGTGTGTGTGTGTGTGTACTTGAGCAATCCACCAACTATTCTATCCTTTACATTTTATCTAAAAACAAAATCTTATAAAACAAACGTAGACACAAGTCTTCATCTTCTTGAAGTCTTCACTTGAAGTCTTCTCATCTTCTTGACTTGGTCCAAACACGATCCAATGGCTCTTGGATCAAACCGTGCTAGCTCCAAAACTTGACTTTAAATCCTTTGTTGAAGCTATGCACCTACTAAGATCTTGATCATAAATCTGTCACTAATTAAACACAAGATCATTAGTATTATAACTACATAAGTTGATCATCATCAAAACTAGAGTGATAGGCCTTTGGGCCAACAATCTCCCCCTTTTTGATGATGACAAAACTCATGAAGTTATATATGCATGGATTAAAGTAAAGCTTCAAAGAAGCTCCCCCTTAACTCATGCATAACAAACAAATAATAAATATGCAATGTAGGCTCATAAACATGTATGCAAATCTAGGAGATAAACATGCCAATCAAGCATAAAACAAAATCACAAAATCTTTTTCTCCTATTTGCAAAACAAAACATATATGCATAAACACAAATACTACTCCCCCTTAAGCAAGGAAAACGTGTATATCTCAAATACTTCTCCCCCTTTTTGTCAATCATCAACAAAGGAGTTAAAGTAAAAACAAAATCATCAAATTTTTCTCCCCCTTTTTGTCATAAACAAAGAGACCAATAAGGGGTGTAAACAAATAAGTCAATAAAAGGTTATATGCGATATACATTCATGAAGAGGAAGACGGTAAAGTAACTTCCCTACACATATACATTACATGAAAGAGGATGACAAGCCCTAATTCACATAACGTATAATATGTAATACATAAGAAGAGATGTGAAGCTCCCCTACACACGTGTACTACATAAAGAAGAGTTGTCAAGCTCCTCAATATACAATACACTTAACATGAATCTATATGTAGAAGAGATGTTAAGCTCTCCTTGCATATAGGCAATACAAATCAAAAATTTTGATTTTTCTTATAAAACAAAATTTTGAATTTTCTCAATAAAACAAATCTTGAGAATTTTTCTAAAATTTTTATTTTCTTATCATAAACAACTTTGTACTTTAAACATGTAAAACAATTTTAACTCAAGCACAAATAACTCATATATATGTATGAAAATGAGTATACCAATTGAAATTGATACATACATATATAGAAAACAAAATACGAGTATATACAAAAGTAGAGTCAAATTGATATCAATTGAAATGATTCAATGATACCAATTGAAACAATAATAGGATCATGTGTATAACTCATAAAACATTGAAGAATAAATAACTAGTTAAATTAATTTTTGAAAAACTAGTTAAAGATCCTTCAAAAACATGAAATCAAATCATATGTATTTCATGAATCACACTAAATACATAAAAATTTAAGCACTCATGGTCCATAAAGCTCAAAAATAATCATGAAACAAAGTCATGAATAAACAAATAAGGTGTGAGTGTTCAAAAATCATGTAACTAGCATTTTCATGAAAATAGTCAATGAAGCTCAAAAACAAAATGTAAATTCATTTTTCATTTAAAATAAAAACAAACTTCTAGGTATATGTATGATTTATTTAAATCTAACAATATGCATACATATCCAAACATAAAAGTCTATTAATAATATTTGCATGAAGGCAAGAGACTCACAGGTATACATGTATATTTATTAGATTTGAATAAAAATTACATATACATGAAGTAAACCAAGAAAATAGGCAAAACAAGTATAAATGAAAGAATCATCAAAACTAGCCTATATATGTGCATATAGTGGGTACAAATGAGCATGAAGTGCAAACATATATGAATCAATTTGTTCTCACTATTTGTACATGTATAAATACAAGTTTTGATAAAAACTACATTTAAACTAGTATTTATCACATGAAGCACAAAAACATGAACATGCTATATGATGTCAAAAATGAATAAGCATGTAAATAAACTAAGAGTTTAGAAATAGTTACCAACTAAGGAACTATGTTCCAAAACTCCAAACATGGTGGTTGTCCGACCAAACCTCCTTGATAGCGATGCATTTATATATCCTTCAAGTCCATGCATCCACCATCAAGGCACCATCTCTCTCACGTCGTGTGAGAGCCCTCACCTACATCAAAAACGCAAGGTGAGGGTTTTGGTACCCATTTTTTCTTGGGTCCTTGGGGGTTAGCTTTGTAAGGCACCCAAACATTTTTATGAGCAAAATTTAAAACATTTAACTTATCATAACAAAATTTTGCTAAATGGCCTTTACGGCCACAATGTGTACATTTGTACACCTTAGAATGCTTATGTGTATGTGTATAATCGTGGCGTGCAACATAAGCATATGCATGATGATGTGCATGAGAATGTGGAGCTTGTTTCTTTGAAAACATAGACTCCAATCTAGTGTGATTAAATGCACATGAGCTCAAAGTTGAGCTCAAATAATCCATTTTATTTTTCAAAATATTTATCTCATTTGTGGTGGCATGTAAAGCATGATGAGATATAAAACTATTTTTCTTGTTCTTTTTAGAAACATTTTCTTTTTCTTTTTCAAAAATTTTTCTTTTTAAACAAGAGTTTTCTTGAAAAACAACTTCTTTTTGTTTTTCCACCAAAACCATTTTATTTTTCAAATTTGTCTTTCCTTCACAAAGATCATTTAATTTGAACATTAAGGAAACATTCTCATTTTTCAAAACTTTATTTTCTTTTTCTAAACATCCAATATTAGTTTTGAAAGAATCATTTTCCTTTTGCATGCAATCAAATTTCTTTTTCAAATTTTTATTTTCTTTCTTAATCATGTCATATTTCTCAAGAAGGAGTTGACAAAAAGATGTGAGCTCATCATATGACATGTTAACATCTTCTACCTCGGATTCGGTAGTTACCTCAAGGGGGTTATCCCCTTGGACCATATAGCACATGTTGGAGGTGTCACTTCCAACATCCGAATCGCTCCCCGCATAGTATTGTTCATTTTCGCCAAGGGAGAGGAGGGTGTTTCATGCTACAAAAGTCGAATCAATATTAGAAACCCTAGATAAATAATCATCATTTAGGGTACTCTTCAAAGTATGAATGGCTTTTGAGTTAGCCTCAATATACTTACTATTATTAACATATGAATCATTGATGGTAGCAAGATAAACATGAATGCCTAGGGCCTTGAGGTACAAGACATCTTCACCTTCTATATATGGATGTTAAGAATGTCAAACATGGGTGGTGACATGAAGTCCATGGTGTGTGTACAAAAATAGTGATTAGCCTAAAATGAGGATCTTTAACTCTAGGTTGTAACACCCAAATTCAGAGCACTTGGCTCTGATACCAATTGTAGGATCACCTAGAGGGGGGTGAATAGGTGATGGCTAATCTAATGGTCACTCAATGTCAAATAATGCGGAAGTAAAAACTATTATGACCTAAACAAACTATTTAAACTAAACACCACGTATAACACAAGAGTGTAGCCGAATTCCCCGTGAAGGGCTCTGGACTAACTCCTCTAGATTCCCCTAAATAAGGGTTGAGGTGCCGCGTTGGTTCTCTTGGTTGAATACAAGTGTTAGCAAACAATCCCCAAGCATATATCAATTAAGCACAATATGAATATCAAGCATGTAAGGATAAGCACAATAATAGCATGCAAGATATAAACAAAAGACAAAGAGAGAGAGAGAGAGAGTGAGCAATCGCAAACACAAGGGATTTGTTTCGAGGTTCGAGCACACTTGCTCTACATCCCCGCCTTCGACACACGAAGGATTTTCACTATAATCGATCCTACCGGATCACTCGGTGCCGCAACACCTACAACTCTCAGACTCCCTAGTCCGTACACACCGCAAGCCCACCGGCTCGCCGAGGCCGCACCTTAAACAAAGAGTTCGCACCCGAACTCGAAACACCGAGTCCCCACTAGGACCCGAAACAATGCGAACACACACGACCGCCTCCTCAAAGTACAAAGTAGAACTTTGGTGATCACAACACTTGATCACCTAAAATTCTCTCACAACAAACTCCCTATAGGGTAGATATAGCAATGGATAGCTCAAGTGTTGTGTGAGAAAAACAAGGATGAGAATGGTGGGGGAAAACTCAAGAAATCTCTTTTTAAAACACTTTTGATAAAACTCCCCTTTTGATTGGAAGTATTAGCTCTCAATTTAGTGGAGAAAACTCTTTTAAAGAAGTGGGAAAAACTGGCTCAAAGTCCACTAGAAATCTTAGAGAAAAATAATATCCAAACCCCAAATTTATAGGGCTAGAAAAACTAGCCGTTGGGGTCTGACAGAACTGTCGGTCGACCGCCCTGTCGACCGGCCAATGGTCATATTTCAGACCGTTGTGCCATCGGTCGACCGGTCGGTCGACCGAGGCCAGGATACAGAGAGCAAGTCTCTCTGTCCGGTCGACCGCCCGGTCGACCGGGGCCTTTCCATAGAGCAGAGCTCTCTGGACGGTCGACCGGGTCGGTCGATCGGCCCTCCTGCCAGAACTGCGTGCACGTCTGTGCACGTCGGTCGACCGTGACGGTCGGCCGACTTCAAGCTGCGGTCGACCGTCCCAGTCGACCGGCTGAAGCCAGTACAGAAATGTAAAGGGATTAAAAAACTAGATCTTTTTGATTGAAATAAAATCCCATAAAATACTGAAAAATCTACAAAAATAGTTTTACCAATATACTTTGATAAATAAACATGCTTGCACAAAATCAAGGCATGTTACAAATGATTTGGACTATTTTTGTAATATGAAAAAATTGGCTCAAATGAAAACAGTATTTTTCCAAACTTGATTTTTCTAAAACTTATTTTCCAAAACTTTTCCAAATACAAAAACAAGATATTTAAACTCATTTGAAGCATAGTGTGTATGGATATGATCCACTACACAAACATGATGAAATATCTATGTTTTTGACATTAAGCTCAAAACATAGTTTTGGATAAAACATATAAACTTGAATACCAAAAACCAAAATGATATTTTGTAAAATAGAAAATCTTTTGTAAAAACAAAACTATCAAGAGTGTGTGTATATGTACTTGAGCAATCCACCAACTATTCTATCCTTTACATTTTATCTAAAAACAAAATCTTATAAAACAAACCTAGACACAAGTCTTCATCTTCTTGAAGTCTTCACTTGAAGTCTTCTCATCTTCTTGACTTGGTCCAAACACGATCCAATGGCTCTTGGATCAAATTGTTCTAGCTCCAAAACTTGACTTTAAATCCTTTATTGAAGCTATGCACCTACTAAGATCTTGATCATAAATCTGTCACTAATTAAACACAAGATCATTAGTATTATAACTACATGAGTTGATCATCATCAAAACTAGAGTGATAGGCCTTTGGGCCAACAAACACTAGCATATAGCACTCGAGACATCTCATCCCCTCTTCTTGTGAACTTAGACACTTACTTGAGGATGACCTGAAGTGAGCCTTGAAAGGAGTAGTGATCGTTCTTACTTCAGCCATGTTGAATCTTTCAAACATCTTAACATAATTCTTCAGGGAAAGCCTGACAATTCTCCTAGGAAAGCCTGAGTCTCCATGTTATCCTGTCTCGACTGATCTCCATACTTAACATTTCTTCACTTCTTTCAAATCTTTCATGTCGAACTCATTCTTTAGCTTATGTCACACCCCGCTTCCCAAAATACATGAAAACGACACGTGATGAGAGTTGGCAATACAAATACGGGAGAAATACCTCACGTATACACGCTAAGCTTCAATGTAATCTGAACAAGCTATATAATCAACTATAATACTGCATATGACGTATAAATTCTACATAATGATATATTATTCCATGAAAAATCAAATAGAACAATATTGAGTCCAATCTATAGAGAATAAAGCGAAATTCAAGACGAATAAAGAGAAGGCATGAATAATACCAAGATTTGGATGATCAAGCAGAGACAAACTCCGAGCTACTACTGTTGCTTCGCAAGCTCCTCGTATTACGTACGACACCTGGTCAGCAGAATAAAGTATCCTCTAGATCTGGAGATGCAAATCCAGGAGAGTCAGAAAACTCCTAGCAAGTGTGTAAAATGAAGTATAACAATATACATAATAATAATAATAACAACAATCAGCATATTGTTAGTATAATGACAATACAATTCATAAATAAACAGTAATGAGAACAGACTGTAATAGAATCATATGTAAAGTCAGGTGTTTAGTGTTTATGCATGCACGCACACACAAAACAAGTAAGCACACATTAATTTATGATGCAATATGTAAGGTCCAATTCTGTTACTAATTATGTTAGAGAACTCCAATTGTCACACGTAGTAAAACGCATCTTATATTATGCCTATTATACATGTCAATTGGAGTCTTAGCTTATTGAAATTGATAGATGTAGATGAGTTCTGTGCTTTAGATGGGTCATGTACATATTCGGGACCATGGCCCAGTTTCATAGCGCTGAACCAGGCCCTACCACTAGATAGTCAGTAACAATATAAACAGATGGGATACCAGTCATCCTCTAGAACCCTACAGTGGAACCCTCTTTCGGTTGCGCAACATGTATCATAGGTCCACTCAAAATACGAATACTGTCTCCATTATCAATTTTTTCAAACTCAGTGTAAGTTGTTCAATGTTATATTATTTAGATTACTGGACCTGATCAATGTCCTTGTAGTTCTAATACTTTACCAGGTGATGTGGGATTTTGCAGGTGGCTTCTATGAATTTTAGAAGCGCCTCTCACAGATTCAAGAGATGGCCCTCATGGATTTTACAGGTGGCTCCCGCAGATTCAAGAGGTGCCCCCACCACATCTATGTGTGGCGTGACATTTTGCTCAGGTAGCACTTAATTCCATGTAGCACTTAGTTTCATGTGGCACTTAGTTCCACATATTGTTTGACGGGTGCTAACTCAATAACGGTGTTCATATCATGTAACATAAGTTTTCTCAGTAATTTAGTTGACATAATGTATAATTAATAACATGATTAATCATATATAATGTGTCAAGTCATACAATAGATGTCACAATACATGATCTAAAGTTCATCATTTAATTTTCTGAATTTTTTTACTAACTATAATCATTTTAAAATATTTTTCTAAAAAAACCAAATTACCAATATTTATTTCCAATAATATTCACATTGGGAACATGCAGATACAATCTGAATAATTCAAGGGAAAAATACTAATTAATTTATACAACATTAAATATTATAAATTTGATAATTTCCATAATTCTACTAATTCAAGCAATATAACTTTCAAAAGTTAATAGTTATTTACTTAAATATTTATAATAATTTAATGTAGACACAAAATGAATAGTTCAGTGCTAATCATTTGTACAGTAAATTAAACCATGACACTTTATTGCTTTCTAAATATTTTATATGGTAGAAAATTTGATAAAAAATTTAATTAATTAAACACTAGATAAATAAATTACAAAACAATTTAAAAATTACTACAATAGAGCATAATTGTTTAAATAGATAAAGCACTCACTGTTCCATATTATAAACATTTTTCAGTAAATCTTGTAAATCATAATATATTTAAAGAATAAAACATTCGCTAATATCTTTATTTATATATATGTTCCAACTTGCATAATTTATTTGAAAGAATAAAACACTAACATTGAATAAATAGATAAAATAACTCTATTAACTACTATAAAGCATAATTCATTCAAATAGGATTAAACACTCACTATATAATCCTTATTTATGTGTTTTCAATTTATATAATTTATTTGAAGGGATAAAACAATCACATTAACTAAATAAATAAATTGTCCACAAAACATCATAATTAATATAAATAAAATGAAAACACTTACAATAATTCCTAATATTTAGAGAGCAAAAAACACTCACAACCTATTAAACAATTCAAATACCCAAAGTTAATCAAATAAACTAAACACTCAATATTTATAGTTATATTAAAAATACTTTTCTAAAGAATAATTAATTAATAATGCAAACAATTCAATTTTCTGAAATCAATAACTATTTACCTATGAATACATTCACAATGTCTGATGCAGGCACAAACTGATAATTCAGGACATAATATTTGCACAAAACTAAATTTTCATAACGTTAAAAAAAATTTTGAGCAATTTAAATTGATGAACATTAAATAAATGACCAAAATTATTTCAAAAAATAATAATTAATTTAAAAAGATAAAAACATTCACTGAGTTGTCGCAGATCCGGGTCTGAAGCTATCGAGTCGGGTACTTGTTCAGAAACGAGTCGGACCTACCTCAACTCGAATCTGGGTCTTCTATAGCGGGTTAAGTTGGGAAAATAGGTCGGGTTGCACAAGCGGGTCTGATTGTGGAAACTAAAAGAGAGAAAACGAGAGAGACATTGCAGTAGGTAAAAAAAGAACACGGAGAAGAAGAGAGAAAAGAGAGGGAAAGAGAAATGCAAAAAGAGAGAGAAGAGAGGGAATGCAGGTGAGGAAGGAAAAGAAAAGGAGCGGTGAGCTCGGCGGCAGGGCTGAGGGCTAGAGGTGGTGGTGCAGCTATTGTAGGGAAGAGAAGGCCGGTGATGGTGGTTGTGAGAGGAAGAAGCGAGGCGAGGGATGAGGCGCTCAGGTGTTGTCATCATCGACGGGCGAGGACAACAAGGTTAGCGGGCGGTGTTGCAGGAAGAAAAAGAGGAGGGCGCGCAAGGAAGAAGGGGAGAAGGAGTTAGGGCCGAGGTGAGGACTGCAAGCGGTGGCTTGGGTGCGCGAGGGTGGCTGCAATCGAGAACCGAAGAGGGGGCATTGGGTTGTTGGCGAGTCTAAATCGAGGAGGTTGCAACGGCGACTGCCGACGAGGAGGGTTTGTGGTGCTATCGGCGCTGTTGAGGGGTTTAAGTTGAGGAAGAAGATGCGGCAGATAGAAAGGGGTAGTAGGTTTGCGGCGGCCGCTTAGGTGATGGGTTCAGGTGGAGGGGTTAGTCAATGGTTGACAGCAAAGCAGAGGAAGAGAGGAAGGTGACGGTGTTGGGCTTGCAGTGGTGGTGAGTGATGGCTCGACGTGCTGGCGCAAGGAGGAGACGAGGGAGAGAAGAAGAAGGAGGTGCAGGTCGGCTAGGGTTAGGGTTTAGGAGAAAAGGACGTGGGAGATGAGTGAATATATAAGGGGAAGAGAGTGGGCTTGGGGCCTTGTGTGCTTAGTTATTTCTTTTCCTTCTATTTTTTTGTAAAGCCCAAAGGACTGGGCTGGGCTGGGCTGGGCTTAGAATGAAAAGGAAATAAAATAAAACAAAAGAGTGTAAGATCTGGGCTGTACGGGCTTTTTAGTATTGCTATATATATTTATTTATATAGACTAGAGATATTACAGTTGAGCTTTAAGCTTTCAAATATGTGTCTAATTTCTCGCAGCAATCAATATATCATCCACATACAATAGCAAATATGTGAGATCATCATTACACTGCTTGAAATAAACACAACTGTCACATTGGGTGTAATTGACATTAATAATAAATTAGTCGAACCACTTGTATCACTACCTAGGAGACTGCTTCAGCTCATAAAGGGACTTCTTGAGAAGACGCGCCTTATTTTCTTGACCTTCCTGAACGAACCCGTCAGGTTGTTTCATGTATATCCCCTCCCTAACTCACCATGCAGAAATGTTATTTTCACATCCAATTGTTCCAACTCAAGATCACCTTGAGCCACGATTGCCAACAACAACCAAATAGATGTATGTTTGACTACATGAGAGAAGATCTTATTGTAATCAATACCCTCCTTCTAAAAATACCCTTTTGGCAGCTAGTTTTGCCTTGCATTGCTCATTACTCTTCTTTTAAAAGATCCACCTGCAACCTATCACTTTAAAACCCTTTGGTAGATTCACCAAATCTCATATTTGATTCCTCTCCAAATACTCAATCTCCTCTTCAATGGTTATGGCCCACTTGTCACTGTCATCCACCTCGATTGCCTCCTTGTAACTGTTAGGATCTCTAGCTTATATTACTAATGCAAAAGTGACTAGGTCCTCTTCCAATCATATCTGAGTAAGGCACTGAAACTCTGTCTGATCGCCTTAACGGTTTAGGTTGCACATGTTGCTCCTGAATAGCTTCTTGCCTGTCTCTATCTGAAACTGGGGAGTCTTCATCTGATCCGACAGGCTTGTTCGAGTCATCTTAAAACTCAAATTCCTTTCTCTGAGAATACGCTGAATTGTCTGAAGCTCCAACTTGCACCTTATCCTTCGTGTTTGACTTTACTTGCAATATTGAATCTTCATCAAAGACCACATCTCTGCTAACAAAGACACTCTTCTTCTCTAAATCCTAAAGCATGTATCCTTGGTTCTCTTGATGAAACTGATGAAATAACACCTATTTGACTTAGACTCTAGCTTGTTCCTTTTTTGACTATCAACCAAACTGTATGTCGGGCAATCGAATATTCGCAAGGTTGAATAATCCACTGACTCTCCTCGTTGTATCTCTTCTGGGATCTGAAGATTAACAGCTATAGATGGTGACCTGTTCACTAAATAGCTCACACGACTCATTTCCTCTGTCCAGAAATCTTTCGACATGCCAGCATGTAACCTCATACTACAAGTACGCCCTGTAAGTGTCCGATTCATGCGGTCTGTTTCTCCATTTTATTCTGACCTCCATGTAATACTCAGTTAGTGCTTAATAACTTCACTAGCTAAGTACTCCTTGAATTCCATGGATGTATGCTCACCCTACCTCAAGAACTTCACATTTTGTCCTTTCTGTTTCTCTACCATGACTTTTCATTCTTTAAACTTCTGAAATACCTCTGATTTCTTTTTTTAAAAATACATTCATACCTTCTAAGAGAAATCATTTATAAAATTAACATAATAACATGCACCCCAATGAATGTAACTAGCGAAGGTCCCCACACATCCATGTGTTTAAGATCTAACAAGCCTTTAGGTTTTTGCACTAAAGTAGTAAAAGCTACTCTCAACTATCCGCCCATGATGTAAAACTTACATAGGTTAAGTTTTTAATACTTGGTAGAACTCCTTTGCAATGTAGAGCTCGAACACTTCGCTTGCTTATATCTCCTAGATGCATGTGCCAAAGTCTTGTAATGTCCTTCTCTGTTGCTATGGAAGCATCACTAATCACCATGCTTTCGATTACCTTGTACAAGTTCATCGTACGCTCTGCTTTAAGGACCGTCATGGAGCTCTTAGTGACCTTTAGAGCTTCATCTGTGTCTGAAAACTTACAGCCGTGGGCTTCCAAAGCTTCCAACGAGAAAAAGATTTTCCTCAGGACTGGAGCGTGTCTTACGTCCTTGAGTGTTCTCACCTGTCCGTTAAACATCTTCATGCAGATACTGTCTATTTCAACTGTCCTGCATGTGGCATCATTCCCCATCAGGATTGTGCCTCCTTCAAAAGGCTCATATATGCTAAAACATTCCTTCTTTAGACACGTGGTATGTGCACCCTAAGGTAAATAATCAAGCATCTGAGAACCTCCCTTTGTCTCTGCTAAGATTCACTGACAGAACATCGTATGGTTCTTCAACTGCTTCCTTGGCAATGCCGCTTGATCCGATTTTCCTACTGGTACTAGATCCATCAGGTGCTGGACTACCCTTCTTCTTTAGCATCTCCTTAATACTTGAAGCAATTCTTCATGATGTCTCCTAGTTGTTTGCAGTAGTAGCAATCATTGTTTCTGCTAAAAACTTTGGTACCCTTCTTAGGTCCTCCACTTTGTGATCTCCCCTTTTGCTCTTTCACTACCAATCCTGAGCCTCCTCGTGAAATCAGTCTTCATCATCAACTCGTTGTTCTGGAGTGCCTGACATCTTCTAAGGTGTCTTTTCCATACATAGTGGTTGCCAAGTGATCATTACTATGAGGAAGAGGAAACAACAATAGAAGAGCTTTGTCTTTCTCTTCTAGTTTCACCTCCAGTGCCAACAGGTCGCTCAAAATCCGATGGAATGCATTGAGATGCTACAGAACTGGTATCCCTTCCTTCATCCAAGGTTATACAACTGCTTCTTCAAGAAGAGTTTGTTGGATAAACTCGTCATGTAGAGAGACTCTCCAGCTTACACCATAAACCTGCAATAGTTTCCTCATTCATTACATTGTAAAGAACTTCATCTAATAGACATATTATAATAGTGATCTTGACTCGAACATCAAGATTCACCAACTCGTCCCCCATCTTGGATGGCTTCTTTTCCGCATCAAGCAAGGCGTTGTGAGTGCCCTCATTTACAAGCAACGTCATTACTAGCATCTTCCACAACAGAAAGTTATTCCTCCAGTCAAATTTCTCCACCTCGAACTTCGTTGTGACCGTCCTGCTAGCTATAGTTCTGACACCAATTGTTGTGATAGATACCACCAAATAATAAGAATAACAGTGAAAACACCGAGCAGTCTACCGTAACAAGTAATAACTTGATCACCACAAGAGTAAGAATACAAATCAAGAACACAAAATTTTTTAAAAGGGGGAGAAATTCTTAACAACTTGGAAAGCAAAATCAGAGTTGACAATGATCTCTCAAACTCACAATACGATGTTAGTTAAAATCAATGAAACAATTTCATATTTATAGCCTGAGGAAAAGAAACCAAATACCCAGACCTTGGGTCAGAACCGAAATCAGAATTTAACTTGAAACAAAATCAAAATTCAGGTCAGATACGCTCGAATACACCCAGATTGTTGCAGCTGTTGACAGGGCTTTTGACAGCATTATCCTCAAAGTTAGTCTGTCTCAGATTTTTTTACAGTTTCATCAGAGCTATCAACAGCTCTGGCCAGATCCAATGAATGTGAGGCACCCATAATACTAACATATATAACTTCCATGTCAGTGGTCCAAATCAATACATCATGCTTAAGCTTATCTTCATAAAACTACAGAGGCAAACATAGATCCATAATAACAATAAACTGAAGGACAATAACATCAGCATGTTTCCATTTATTCAATAAAGAAGAAAACTGTACTTCAATAAATTTACAAAGCAATTGGGGACTGGACAACAGAACCATTACTGTAAAAGGATAAACTTATAAAAATACAATAACATTACTATATATATATATATATATATATATATATATATATATATATATATATATATATATAGAGAGAGAGAGAGAGAGAGAGAGAGAGAGAGAGAGAGAGAGAGAGAGAGGCATGGCTACAACTGCAAAATACACTCCATCCTTCGCAAATCACAAGGGTGACTTCAAAGTCCACAAAGGGTTGATGGCTTCTCAACGATAGCTAGTGTACATACACTGCAAAAGAGTCAAAAATTACCGCATGAATATAGCTTACATGTTTGCAGGATTGCTAAGATGAACTACATTCGATGCAAAATTTAGGAACACTTTGTAATAGAAAAATGTCGAGCATATGAAACCTACAACTATAAAGTCCATGCACATGGAAAAAAAAACATGGAAATCCTAAAGACCAGCAGCAGTTGGTAACAAAAAATTAACATCAATTATTAATACACAGATGTAAGTATGGTTGCATATGGCTCATAAGTACCTTGTGGTTATGTTGTCAATAGTTTCTGAACAAACTGTAAATTAGTAAAGTATTTAATATCCACTGAATAATTAGCATCTTTAGAGAGAGTTTCCTAGTCTTCCAGTCAAATAATGACCCAGATAATTTGAGAAACTTTCAGTAACAAGGATTAAATATAAAAATAATAAAGACTGCAACAGTAGAGAAATTTCAATAGATATGCTGCAAAGCCCATTAGAAGGTCAAATCCACTAAAACATCATGCATGAACCATCCTGGAGAATTATTTTGCTAGATTTCATGTAACTGCAAGACTGAAGGAACTGAAGATGACTAAATAACAAAAACTTGAGAACACAGAGGAAAAAAAAAACCTCTCTCAAAATATAAACAGGATAAGAGTGTATACGACTTACTGACCCCGAAAAGTCCTTTCAGGATTAGGATACAGAGCAAAAAAAATATCGCAGTGTTTGATCATTTATGTGGTGGTGACAAATCTATCTCTAGCAGAAGCATTCCAGAGCACATTATATGCTAATTCCCACATCCACATGGAATATACATAATCTAGGTAAATATCATATAATGCATGGCTATGCATACCCTCGGTGAGATCACAATACATTTTGTTAAAATTGTAATCACATCAAAATGCAAGGTACAGGAATTTTGGGTTACTCAGAGAAAGCTGTATCTTAAACAGTCATGAATAAATTTAGAATCAGTAAAAATCTGATAGATATGTAGACTTCTCGCTGTTTCTGATTAGTAAGAACATATTTCAAAGTTTCAAGAGAAGGCAGAATCCTAATTTCTAACACTGGTATAACCAGAGTGACAGAAGCTTTTAAAACTTAAACAGAGTGTATCTCCTTACAAAGTGTCTGTCTCGGAAGTATCTGATGATACTACTGAAAAATAATTCACACAAATAGAATGAACAGATACTTCGTGGGTTAAATCTAATCAACCATTTAGGAGACAGCCCAGGCAGCAAAGCAAACAATCAATAACCACGCAAATTTCTTTAATGGTAGTCACGGTGCATGGCAATAAGGAATAACGTCAAGGTTTAGACACCATCTGATGGAAAGTCCCTCAGGTACAAGATACAAACAATGACATAATTCAATCCCTCAGTCCCGCTGTAGTGATCAAAAATTGACCCTCATCAGGATGGTGACACATGTCCAATCAACCGAGCACCCCTTTCGAGACTTCCACGTCATTCAATCCATCCAGCAGCTTCCGCCGCTCCAGATCCTCCCGAAGTCCACCCTCCTTGCCGAAGATACTTCATCCCGGAAAGCTCCGCCACTTGGACATCCAAGATCTCCCTCCGTCCTGGAAACTCCGAACCCCTCAATCCGTGCTCCAGCAACAAATCATCCCCAATACCCGCCGACAATTACGCAGCCTAATCTTCTCCTAGTTCATAACATGTAATGTCCTTCCAGCGTAGGTAGCTATGAACAGAGGCGGATTTTCCTGCAAACAATCGTATCTCTTTTTGTGATGTGCATTATCTTCTCTCTCACACACACACCCTACTCTCTCATCTCGCTTGTGGTGTGGAGCGACTGTCTGATCGCTTGTGGCGGAAAGTCTCCACCACAAACTGGTGCTTTCATTGAGATCTGAATCCCTATACTTAAGATCTCCCTCCCAAAAATCCAAAAACTTCCCTAAAAAAACCACTACAACAGCACTGATGGCCCCAAGAAAGCAAACTGTCACCTCTCAACGGCGCCACGTCCAAAGGCAAGGCCATCAGCACCACTGTGGGCACGATCCCCTACCGCCATCGGTCAACCGCATACCACCAAGGACGCTGGCTCCTCGCCTCAGGAGGCAGCCGCTAGTATCCAACCACCGTAGCAACACGAAAAGTAGCTCCTTCAGATGCTTGCTGACATAAAAGAGGAACAACAAGCCCAGTCTGATCGCGATTGGAACAAGCGGTTCTCAACTGCGAGAATGCTATCCATGAACAGGAAGCATTGAGGTAACTCAACAACAAACTTCAGGATCAAATCACTGCCCTCCAAAACAACCTCATATCAACACGGTCAGAAAGCGGGCCTGAAGTCGGTGGGTCTCCCGACCTCCGAGCCCTTGACGAGCTGATCCAACGATAGATCGCGGAAGCCAAGCTGCAAAGTCACCCAACGCTTTCAGCTGCCAAAGTTTCCGACTCCCCCCTCTGAAGATATCATGAAGTGCGAGTTCCCGAAGAAGTTCTCGATTCCGACCTTCGACTACTACTTCAGAGTGAGCGACCATGTCCAGCAAATCAAGCACACATCAGGCATTTCCGAAACAAGATGGTGATCTACTCCCGCAATGACCTGATCATGTGCCTTACCTTCCCTTTCTGTCTGAAAAGAGTTACCTCAGATTGATTCTGTTCTC
Source organism: Agave tequilana (assembly GCA_038442645.1). Taxonomy (NCBI): domain Eukaryota; kingdom Viridiplantae; phylum Streptophyta; class Magnoliopsida; order Asparagales; family Asparagaceae; genus Agave; species Agave tequilana. The sequence continues at coordinate 59,695 of JAVJIF010010673.1, forward strand.
TGCCACCTTCCTCCCTCCACAACTTTGAGGAGGTAACTGAAGCATTTCTCACTTAGTACGCCTCTCGCCGGGAGGATAAGAGGAACAACCATCACCTCTCCGTCAAGATGATGCAGAGCGACAATCAAATCATACATCAGCTTCTTCCAAAGCCAACTAGCCCCATTGCGGTGAGGACGTCTCTGCACTTGCATTCATCAGCGGGCTATAAGCCTCCACCCCTGTACAAGCACCTCCTAAAGTATAATGTCACTCGGAAGAGTGAGGTCTAGTCACGAGCTCAGCCTTACATCCAGCTGAGGCAATGAAGACTTCCTTCAACCATATCGCGAAACATGATGATGGCGGAAGTCTTCGCACGACGCCTCCACCCATGCCCAAGATCAGGACCATGGGCAACCTACCTTCAAGAGACAAGCGCTCCCGATCCTCTCTCCAAGCCCCCTCCGAACCTACAACCCGATGGAACAACATTTCACTCAGTTGAGACTCTACATCAACGAGGTCTCCAACACCACACCAGTCGTGAGTTAGGTGCCCGACACCAATCCGGTACGATCTCACACTTTCTGGAGAATAATATTGCTCCTATCATGACTGTAAGGGGCACATAACCATCCACTGCTAGGCCCTCCGGAAGTACCTGAAAGAACTCATCCAACAAGGTTTCCTCAAATAGTACATTCTCACTTCTGAAGCAGCCTCCAGATCAGTACAACTCAACACTCCACTACCTATCCAGCCACAACACTTGATCGCCCAATATAAAGCTATTGAATGATCCCACATCTCAAAGAGACATGGTAGTACCCAAATCCCTTCATGTACTCCATTCCAAATGAATAAAATAATACTCTTGCTCATAACCATTGCAGTCCTTCCAAACTAGACGTTCCACTGATGGGATTTCCCCCACTCGGACCACTCCGCTGCTGAGATTTCCCCCACTCGGAGTCAGTCTTTCCATTGATGGGATTTTCCCTACTCAAGGACTGTGTATGTACGCTCCGCTGATAGAATTTCTCCCACTCGAAGACGGCAACACTAACTTGCCCCTTCTCGATTAGCCTGCCGGAATCGGAACCCTTCGCTCTGGGATTTCTCCCACTCCAAGTCCCTACTCTGCTGCAGGAATTTCCTCCTCTCAGAGCCCCTGTTTGATATTCCGTTAATGGGATTTCCTTATGAAAACACAAACACTAGCCTACGGGCTCCTGTCATCTGACCCATAGGCGAATGAACCCCCAGGTACTCTCTCTGCCAGATCGCCACTTCAATGCTGGGATTTCCCCTACTCAGAAGACGCATTCAATCTGTCGATGGGTTGTACTCTCGCTTCAGGTCCCTACCAAGGTCACAGCTCCGCTGATGAGATTTCCCCTACTCGAAGGCAACTATGAACCCAACTCCACTGCTGGGATTTCTCCTACTCGGAGGCCCAACTCCGCTGCTGGGATTTCTCCCACTTGGAGATCCGGATCGCCACTCCGCTGATGGGATTTTCTCTACTCGGAGTCGACATATCCGAACTGTTGATGGATGGCACCCCCACTTCAGGTCTCTTTCCAATTTGCAGGGCATTCCAGAGAGCCTATAGTTACATGAAACTTATGGTATATGCATGAGGGTTTCTTTGTTTGGATTATTTCCTCGACGTACTAGTTACATGTAATTAGAGGCTGGCGACATCAAACATACCGGAGAGGCACAGTCGCTCAGATATTATCTGAACACCACTTTTGTGAATGTTTGCATGTGTTACTCATCTCGAGATGATATGATTGCGTATGCTTGGCCTATAATTGAATTTGAATGACATATGATATATATACATGAGAGTTCCCTTATTTGGAATATCCCCTCGACATGCTAGTTTCGTGTGATTAGAAACGAAGTGTATGTAGTCTTGTCAGCCTAATCTATTTTACGTTATTATGTTGCATCTAACATTTAACTTAAGTTGTTCCATTGCATGCTTGTGTGGGCATTCTTCTCTCCTCCCACCATAATCCAAAGTTTGTCTGTCCCGCTGATAGGATTTCCCCTCGAAGACGGCAACGCATACTTCAGCCAACATGCTCCCTCTTGATCAGCCCATGGGCGATCGAAATCCTCCACTATTGTGATTTCCCCCACTCAGAGTCCCTACTCTGCTGTAGGATTTTTCCCACTCAGAGTCCTACCAAATTCTCCACTCCGCTGCTGGGAGTTTCCCCACTCAGAGGCCGAAAACTTGCAGGTACCGTTGATGGGACTAACCCCACTCGGAAACAACACCACAAACTTATCAAATCACTCCCAAAACAAACCAAGCACACCGATGATAGAGATCAACACTCTGAAAAGGCGTGATCATATCAATTCCGAAAAGCCAACCGTAAAGCAAGTCAGTCAAGATCTAAACAAACATTTCCTTTCCAAAGGCATATATATATATAGGGCTTACTGTACCTCAGCCTGCGGGCTGAGAGAGTTTCTCAGCCTGCGGGACGTGGCTGAATATAGGCCACATCGGTCGCAGAGTGTGGGCGCCAAAAAAATCAAAAAATCCCGCCTAAACAATCGTGAATCAAAATGACAAAAATACCCCTTTTAAATGACGACTGCGACTTCTAGCATTCAAAAGTAAAAAAACATTCCATGGTCGCAGACTTAATACAGAATAAAGAATACAAGACAAAAAATGCTATCGTATAGCAATGCGACCTCCTTCGGTACTGCGACCAAATTCGCAATCTTCTTTCTCATGCCTTATGTAAAAGAAGTAATTAATATTATATCTACCGTGATACAACACCAGTCTAGAAAAAAAGAGATGCACTAATGTTAATCTCGAGAAAGAAAAGATGTGCACCATACGTAATCTAAAGATATAGTCAAACAATTCTATAAAAAGTTAATTTGTACTTCGGATTCTCCCGCAATAAATCTTCAATTAAATATATTTTTTTTACCACTTCTTAACATACTCAATCACCTCTAACAATTATTATTACTATTCATGTTCTTCCACAATATTCACCTTTATATAATGCTTGTTACTAGTATATTATCTCATACCTAAAAAAACTATATTTTTGCTCTTCCTTTTCAATTTGATTTCAAAAACTTCCAAAAAAAAAATTCATTCTTGAATCATGTCTTCCCCCTCTTCTTCCTCTGAACACTTAGATTTCAACTTCAATCGTTCCCCCACCGGTCCTTTGTCTTCAGGATATTCTAGTGAATCTGATACCAGTCTGGACTTCACTCCTTTTGACTATCTCACTACATCAAATAATGTATTAACTGATCCTCCTATTCATGATGATAATGAAGTTTTCATGTGGGTTAGTGAAGAAGACATTATTCCTCTGCCACTTGACGGAGACATGCTTGATGAAAGCATGTCCTCTGATGCTGTAGGCTCGCTTCCTAGCAACGGGTCAGACGAAGAGCTTGATAGAGACGATCCATTCTGGGAGTTCATCGGTAAAACAAAAAAACCTCAAAAACAGCAAGATGATGAGGAAATAAGTGATGAAGAGGAAGAGCAGAAGAATGAAGACGATGAATCTCCTTATGATGGTGATAATGACGAGGATTAGGATTTCCTGATCTTCTGATATTCAATTATATTTTGTCTTCTTTTAAAAGCTTTTAATTCTATTTTTTTTGTAAGGTCTCTTTCTCACTATATTAACTTATAAGCTCTTTTAATTACATATCCAAACTGCGACTGCTGCTCTTAAACACTGCGACCATAGTCGCAATCCTACTACGGATGCAATTTATGGTCGCAGTTAATCATTTATCAGTTCCCAATGCGACTTTCGTCGCAATAATGTACTGTTTTGGAGTTCAAAGTAATTTAAAGTTATAGTGTATTAACTTTTAAACTGTTTTGGATAACTGAACAGTCACCTAGGAAGTATACAATTTTTGGGAAAAGATAGAAAATATATTTGAGAGATATTCACGTGGTCCGAGAGCTTAAACCTTTTGGAATTCCGGGATTAAAAATATATAAAGGGTCATGAGCAAAGGATTAAAAACATACCATCGTCTTCATCGGAAAGAAGCCAATACATTCAAACAATGTCTTCACCATCACCACCGTCTTCACCGGAAAGAAGCCAATCATCAAATGATGATTTTATGTTTAGTTCTGAAACAATGTCTCGCTACGGGTCAGAATCTGAGCTTGATACAGACGACCCTTTCTGGGAGTTCATTGATGAACCAAAACACAAACATGAAGAGGAAGAAAGCGACGATGAGACTGTACCTGAAGAGGAGGAAGAGACAGAAGACGAAAGCAATACAGAAGACGAAAGCATGACTCTTGACGACGAATCTGATTACGATGGTGATGACGACGATTAGAAGTTAACAAAATTGTATTTTGTTTTTCTTTTTAAATATATATAAATCTGTTTTCTAAAGTTAATTGTGTTAAATAAATTTTTTTACTACTATGTATTGGTTGAAATACTGCGACCATGGACGCAGACTTAATAAATACACTGCGACCTTGGTCGCAGTTGCTGGACTTTAGTCTTAATCAACAACACTGCTGCCTTGGTCGCAGTTTCTGACCGTAGTCTTAATAAAATAAACTGCGACCTTGATCGCAGTTGTTGGTGTTTAGTCTTAATAAAATACACAGCGACCTTGGTCGCAGTTGCTGGTCTTTACTCTTACAATATAGCAGTACATCACTGCGACCTTGGTCGCAGTTGGTGGTCTTATAAATAATCAACAACAACACTGCGACCTTGGTCGCAGTTGATGGCCGCAGTCTTAAAAAAATAATCTGCAATCTTGGTCGCAGTTGCTGGTCTTTAGTCTTAATAAATAACAACACTGCGACGAGGTGACACGTCACCGCAGCAGTTGCTTAGTCGCAGTTTTTGGTCGCAATGTCGCCCCTGGTCGCAGTTCTTTCTGTTTGCACTGATAGTCTTATGCGACCTTGGTCGCAGTGTCGTCTCTGGTCCAAGTTGTTTTGTTTGCAATGCATGACTGCGACCAAAGGTCGTAGTTTATTAAAAAACAAATATGCTTTTTATTTATGTCCACGCATTTATCTCCAGGCATGTGAAAATGATACAAAAAACGATCTCTTATACAATAAGATTGACTGTTACAATATAGCAGTACAAAGAAGATTAAACATCAAAAGAGCCCTTATTGAATAAGAGCAGTGGTGTTATTGAGGTCCCCGTGTATTAAAAAACTGTGGACGTCGAGGACCATGACTTCTTCCCTTGTGGACGAACATCGATCAAGTTCACCGGCCAAAATATACTCCCAGAGGCCCAGCGAACCTGAAAAAGGACAATCAAGCTCTGGGTCATCTTCGTGCATAGGGTCATCTTCATCCATGGAGGCAGGCCCCTGTTAGAGACTCTGAAGAAGACGGAAATTCTCAGAGCAATTGCTCTCAAATGAAAACAGTCTAATTATGGGCTGTTAAAGGGAGAGTGTGAGCCCTATTTATAGCCAGCCCATAATAACCATAATTAATGGTTCATTAATCAGAACCGTCGGCCTTAATGGTCTCAATGAAGAGCCGCTGCGTGGACAACAGCTTCAGGAAACAACGAATGGTGCGGGTTCGTCAACGTAGACTTGACGTTAAAAAGATCTCATAAAATCCTTATGACAGGTCGCGTCTCACGGAGTGACTCCAAGTCGCATCAGACAACAGACAACTTTTCATTTTTCATTTAGATTCAAAAAATGACTTAATCCAAAATAACACTTAATAAAACAACAACACGGCGACCTTGGTCGCAGTTGCTGGCGGCAGTCTTAAACCAAAACAGCAGTGTCGACCTTGGTCGCTATGCATCTTAATCTAAAGGAAAACACTTACTTAACGTACTGCGACCAAAGTCGCAGTCCATGTAATGCAACCTTAAATTGCAGTTGCTGGCCATCTTTATCAACAACACTGCGACCTTGGTCGCATTTAACCATGTACACTGCGACCAAAGTCTTTGACTAAGGTCGCAGTTTAAATGTACAATGCGACCAAAGACTCTGACTACATTATATATAAAAAAAATAAACTATAAAGTAGAATTTTATCGCAGGCTGAAAACATTGATCTGAAAAGATTTATATTTTTAAAAAAAATTTATCCCAGGCTGAAAAGGAGAAACTAATTTAAAAAAGAGGTAAGAAAACGGCGAAAAGTAATTTATATCTCTCAATAAAAGGGTCTAAATATGGGGGTTAAATAATAGTATACAGTAATAATGGGTATTTGGTAATTTAAAACTTCTAATTCTCTCAAGTCATGAGGTCTGATATACACGTCACCGCGGCTATATAGTACTATCATATATATATATGATATACATTTTATCATATATATATATATATATATATATATATATATATATATATATGTTTTACTCCTAAAAAACATTCCATTCCGAATAACATTCCTCCAATACATATTTGATTACATCTAACAAGAGTAATACAACACTTCATTACAGTTTTGTGTTTATACTTTCGTAAAAAGAAATACAGATGATCCTGATCTGATCCCTCCATCCCGCCGCTACGTTCAGCCTTACCTCCGAACTTCGAAAGCATGTCCTCCAGAGAACATCTGTCAGAAAGCACAATCTCATTGCTCACATCACTGTCCAGAAGACCCTGAAAGAAGCTCTAGGAGGTTTTTTCACAAAAGTGAAAGATCCTCTAGATGAAGGATCTTCTTTTTTCCGTCTAGAACACGCCTCAAAGGAAGTCTGACGGACTCCGACAAGACTCAAGTCAGCGATAATATCACATCATCGACCCTTTGTTATGAGGAAAAGAGATCAGAGCCACGGAAGGAGTGCTTCATCGGCGATGTCCCAACGAAAACCCCTCATACTCCCCTTCTGTTGCTCGCCGCAAGGAAAGAGACTCCAAACGCGAGCCAGCTATGTCCGATCAAAATAAAGACTCTAAGACAAGCAAGATTGTCATATAGTCGCATCCGCCTCTGTAATCGCCCTTACTCCTACCTCGTACACGCTATCAGAAAAGAACTTCAAGCCTCAGATTAGAACTGGACAAAGCAAGCCAGAGCAGGAGCAAGAATCATCCTATCTCCCCGAGAACGGATATTTCCACCCCAAGGAATGACGAAGGCACCCTAAAAATTATTACAAGTGTGCCATTATTTATTTTTACAATTTCACCCTTAGCGAAAAGTCTAAAATACTCATTTCTTCTCCCCCTCCTCCCCTCCCTGCCGATCTCCCCCTCCTCCCCTCCTTGCCGATCTCCCCCCTCCCACCCCCTGATCTCCCCCCGACGCCTCCCCCTCCCCGGTATCCCCCTTCCCCCTCCCAGGTGTTCCCCTTTCCTCCCGCCCCAACGTTCCCCTCCCCCACTCCTCCCCCTCCCCCTCCGCGCTGCCCCCTCCTCCCCGCCATTTCTGGTCGGCCGGAGTGGCCTAACAGAGATGATGGGGAGGAAGCAGCGTGAAGGGTGAGGGGGAGGAAAAGGAGGGAGGAGTGGGGGAGGGGGAACTTCGGGCAGGGGGAGGGGGAGGGGGAGGGGGAGGAAAGGGGAACGTCGGGCAGGGAAGTCGAGCAGGGTAGGAAGGGGAACGCTGGGGAGAGGGAGGGGAGGGGGAGGGGGTCGGGGGAGGCCAGCGAGTGGGAGGGGTCGGGGGGGAGGCCGTGGAGGGGAGAGGGGAGGAGGGGAGATAGGAGAGAAGAAGCAAGGGGCTTTTTTGCCATTTTTTGAATTTGATGGGGTGCCTGTAACAAAAAATGGGGTGTCGTAATCCTGGGGTGCCACAATCCTTATTTGGGGTGAAATATCAGCTCCATATCTCCCCTGATAGTGAGGCCCTGTCACAACGACTGACGTATTGTGACAGGTTTATTACAATGACTGGTATATTGCGCCAACACACCGTTTCCTCTCCCATTCTTTCATACACCTGATAAAGGAAGACATGGCAACGAAGCAGAGAAAAAGAACTTTGAAGCAAGACCTCTTGGAGAAGAAAACAAAATTGATTTCTATCCTAAAGGTTTTGCTCTATTTATAGATGGAGAAGCCAAATAGCATCCAATTTAAATTTCTCATCCCTGAAAAGTCGGTCCATCTCCCAAGGTTCTTGGTCAACCAAATCAGCAAGATATCAACTACTGCTGTCATACGATCTCAGTCACAATAACACTAGGATTCGAAGAGATGTGAGTTGCAAGTTTCAAGGATTCTGTTGATAGACATGTCAGCTGTCCACCAGCCACGCGATCTCCAAATTACATCCAGAAGATTCGTGTCTATGATCCAAATCCACTCTAACTCACAGACATCAAGAAAAAAATTAAGACATTAAAAAAATCTCCTACCAACTCCGCTCTTTCGACTTCCCTTCCGCAGGCTCGGGCAAACGAAAGAGCTAGGAGCCTCTAGTGGTCAAAAATTAACCCTCATCGGGGTGGTGGCACGTGTTCAAGCAACCGAGCACCCCTTTCGAGACTTTCACATCATTCAATCCATCCAGCAGCTTCCGCCACTCTAGAAGTCCGCCCTCCTGAAAATGCTTCCATCTCGGAAAGCTCTGCCACTTGGACATTCTGAATCTCCCTCCATCTCGGGAACTTTGGAACTCCTCAATCCGGGCTCCAGCAATAAATCATCCCCAATGCCAGTAGACAATTACGTAGCCCAATATTCTTCATGTCCATAACATGTAACGCCCTCCAACGTGTGGGTAGTTATGGACAGAGACGGATCTACAAGCAAACTCTACAATCAAGTGTCTGTAATCGCTATCATTACAACAAATCGACATGTGCAGATCGTACAGTTACGAAGATCACGCTCGGACAATCCACCTTCATGCACGCATATCAGAAGCATAAATATATCTCCTCCAACGAAAAGAAGGGGCTTTTGGGATCTCACTTTCTTCCAGCTAAGCCCAGCATTGAGACTCTGGCAAACAATTTCTGTAATTCCTGCAACCTGCGAATTATAGTGAATTCTTCCCCTCCTCTCCGTAGTTTTCTCGCTTAAGATTTTTCACGTAAAAAATCACGTGTCTCTCTCTTTGTGTTGTGCATTAACTTATCACACATACCCACGACCTTATCTCGCTTGTGGTGTGGATCGACCGTCTGATCACTTGTGACGAAAAATCTCCACACCTGCCCAAGCAGACGCAAGAGGGAACTGATAAGTCCGATTTCAGAGGAAATAATGTGTGAGGTTTAAACTCACGTTGAGTAGTAGAGTGATTAGACATATGGCTATGTTTGGAACCAAGACTCCAAAAGGGGTTTTCCCTTTTGGGTCAAATTGGAATTTAAATCTACTTATGTTGTTGTGATCATCTACTAATTTGAGCCTTTAGTCAAATTCCAAATAAGTGGCATCAGGATCCGCAGTTGGTAAGGCCATCAATTTGATTAGGTGAACAATGACACACTTGATTTGATCTTCAAAATGAGGTTAGGCTGTCTGCCTTGCTTTCTGTAGCCAAAGAGACTTTCAAGATGAAAATAGTTCGCCTTGCCGACTCTTGAGGGATGTAAGAGAAACTAGAGCACTGAAAATAATTTGCTTTGCTGACTCTTGAAGGACATGAAAGGAAGTTGCATGCTCAGAACAGTCCACCTTCTCAACATGTTAGGGTACTAAACTGCGACCATTTATGAACCATGGGGTCTGTTGCCCATTCAGATGTGGGGAAGAATCCCAATCAGAGTGAATTTATCAGTTCTGATAAAATGGAAATAGCATGTGAAATTAGTCCTCTATCGAGTACAGAAGTGATGATCAAATAAGTTTGCAACTAAGACTCCATAGGGGGTGGTGTCCTTTTTTGGGTCCAATTGGGAATCAAGCCCCTATTAACCACTCCATCTTGTCCGCGTCTCCTGATTTGAGCATTCAATCCTAGTTCCATTCAAACTACATAGCGATACAAATCAAATCAATGTTTTGACACCCTTTAATGGAAGTCCCTCAGGCAGAAGTGCTACTAACATCTTCAAACCAAAAGCAAACCCCAGGCAAGGCCTAAAAAACTAGAAAATTTTACCACATCACTAGGTCTACAAGACTATAAGATCAGATAATGGGTTGTAAATTAAGTAGATGCAGGACCAGTTTTGAGATTTAAAGGGCCCTATGCGAAAAGTGAACACACAACCCTTCTCTATATACTTATAAAAATTATCAATAAACATCAATTTGAGCCCCTAAAGCAAAATTTATATGTGCAAGTGTGGATTGTAATAATATTCTTCTTAATTTAAGATATTTTATGTAACTTACTTGTGAAACTCATAAAATAGTATTAAAAATTAGGACTAATTGATATTGTGTGATATTACAATTGATCTCTTTAATCACCCGACTTGTACCCGATCTCTTTGATCATTCGTCGGATCCTCACCGATACGTACAAAATATGCTCCAAACAGTGAAATATTTTTGATCCGCATCCACCAATGCGTCTGAAGAACTGAAAGCATAGAATTTGACTCTTGGATCAACTAAATCTGACATCGATTTCCTGATCCAAAACCTGATCCCTTCTCATATTTTCATTTGCTCCATCTGAGCGTTCGGTGTTTGAAGCCCACACCAAATCCCACATCACTCCCACGTGAATCCCTATCACATGAATCATCTTTCATTTGGTATTTTATGTTCTATCTTAAACACAAAATCTCACCAAGTAATTAAATTTTCCTCCTTAATTTCCAGCCAATAATCATTTAATTGACTGCATGAATATTCATAAGTGGACCCCAACCTTCATTTCTCTTCAACACTCCGCACGCATGCAGCTTTTTGAATTTCTCCTTTACTTGCAAGTGGACCCCATAAGCTAATTAAACTCTCCTTAAATTCTCCTCTCTTAATTACGCGTGGACCTTTTATTCTCCTCCACGCGAATTAATATCATGCATGCACAAGTGCCTTTTCTTCTTTGTGGACCCCACCACTTACTGCCTCTTCTTCTTCTCCATAGTGTCATGCCCATGGACGGGTTGGCCAGCGAAAGGAAAAGTCACAGTGGTTGGGTTTCGTGAGAGGTGAAAGAGAACAGTCACGTGCTGGGAGGAAGAAGAGGCAGCGAGTGGTGGGATCCACGAAAAAGAAGACGCAGTCGTACATGCATGATATTAATTCGCGTGGAGAATAAAAAGTCCACACGTAATTAAGACAGAAGAATTCAATGAGAGTTTAATTAGCTTGTGGGTCCACTTGCAAGTAAAAAAAAGAAATTCAAAAGGTTGCATGCATGCGAGAGTGATGAAGAGAAGTAGGGCTGGGTTCCAGTTGTGAAGATTCATACAGCCAATTAAATAGTTACTGATTGAGAATTAAAGATGAGAATTTAATTACTTAGTGAAATTTTGTGTTCATGATGGAACACAAAACACCAAAGGAAAAGTGACTCATGTGATGGAGATTCACATGAGGTGATGGGGGATTCGATGTGGGCTTCAAATACCAAACGCTCAGATGGAGTAAATGAAAGCATAAGAAGGGATCAGAAGTTAAATCAGAGAATTGGTGTCAGATTCAGGTGATTCAAGAGTCTAAACTTTTCAGTTCTTCAGACACATTGGTGGATGTATATCGAAGATATTCCATTGTTTGGAGCGAATTTTGTACATATCAATGAGAAATCGATGGGTGATCAAAGAGACCGGGTACAGGTCGGGTGATCAAAGAGACCGGGTACAGGTCGGGGTGATCAAGGAGATCAATTGTAATGTCTCACAATATCTATTAGTCTTAATTTTTAAAATCATTTTATGCGTTTCGCAAATAAGTTACATAAAATATCTTGAATTAAGAAGAATGTTATTACGATGTACACTTGCACATATAAATTTTGCTTTAAAGATTCAAATTGATATTTATTGATATAAAAATATAAAGAAGGGCCTTGTGTTCACTTTTCGCACAAGGCTCCTTAAATCTCAGAATCAGCTCAGTTTGTACCACAAAGTCTCAACACATATTTCGGATAATATAATATCATAAATTATTACAAGCTATCAAACATTTATGTGAATTTGCAAAAGAATAATCCTTGGCTCTTTAACTTCTATGAGTAGCTATGAGTACTCACTTCTTACATTTAAACATATATAAATTTATTGTAGTTTTTACAAGTCAATAACTTGACAGTCTTTGCCCGCTAAAATATATTTTCATATATAAATAAAAGTAAATAAACATCTCAAACATGTAATGAACAAAAAAGTATATGAGAAATGTACAACATGCATCTGAGAACTGTTCAACAAGTGTCCTAAATTAGAAAAATAGTATAGTGGAATACACACTTGAGAAGTGTTCAAATGTGTGTTTCAGGAGTGTTCAAAGAAGTGTCCATGTCCAGCATGTGTATCGACATGTTTGAAATGTGTATGGCCTCATGATAGTAGTGTTTGCATTGCATAGCTTCTACAAGCCCCCAAGTCTTTTTCATATAACATGAAGGCGATTTGTCTTCCTTGTATGCTACTAGGTCGAGAGACATTTCACCAACAAGAAGACCGTTGGTAGGAAAACTAGTTAAAACAGATAATATCAGTTCTGATTTTTTTGGCACGCTTTGTGTAATCAATATTAGAGATCAAATTGCTAAATAGATCTATGATTATGCAGTTAAATGAGTTCGATACGCAATAAAGAAGGCAAGCGATCACAAGAGAGAAGCAGACTCGCTCGCTCACTTTTGATGTAAACAGTATATCAGAATACATAACAGATTAGATGATGTATATCTAGACTTATAATTAAGAAGTTGATATAATATAAAAAAAAATATTTGAGATGATTGTAAATTTGATCTTAGATTGCTTATAAATTGTTGGTTGATTTATGAACTCACGCTGATGAGAACATGTACAGTTGAAAACAAAGTCGTCGAGGGTTAAGGCGCTTATGCAGACAAGACCAAAGTTGCTGGATGCGTGACGAGGGAGAGAGGGATTCGGCAATGGAGATTTATTTGATAGGAAGAAACTTGAAGGGGAGATAGAGAGAGGGAATAAAGATGATAAATCAATTAGAGCATCACATTACTAATTGAGTCTGATTAGAGCATCCCACCACTAATAGAATTTAGAATCGAGAAATTCAATAATCAAATTCAATTTGAGAATGAAGAAAAACTTTCATTGATTGTTCATTGAAAAATTGAATACATTGTGTTTATATAGGCTACAAAATTATCTCTCCTACTTCAACTTGGACTTCAAAACCAACTCCTAAAAGAAATCAAAAACCTAAAAAAGTAAAAAATAAAAAAATACAAAATAAGCAACTATTAATCTTACTACAACTCCAATACATAGAGAAGAGAAAATAGAAACTTTACTATTAGATTATAAAACTTCTTCATGAACAAAATTTGCTTTTAAAACCAAATAGTTATGGTTCTCTTTAGTTTCTTTTGGTATACCTTCCAAGCTTTTGAATTGGACTTTGTCGATGGCTTTGATGACTTCATGATGTCCGCATCACTCCCCCAGTTGGAAAGAACTCGACTCTATTGAGTTTGAGGAAGAACTCTCATACTGCTCCAATATGCCAGGATCATCTTTGCAGCTCACTTTGACCTAACCACGAATCATCTGTTGGTGATTTTCTTTTTAACGAACTAAAAACTTACGAGTCCCACCATCTTTGGTGGTGATAATTTCACCATCCACAATTTTATCAATCTCATCCACTGTATTAAAGAAATATATTTGAATGTGGTGGAAGAGTAAGTCTCTCAGAAATAGGCTCAATGGATGGCTCATCACCTAATGGGTTGCTAGAGTTAAAATCAGGACTCTTGTAATCTACTAGATCTTCAATATTGAATATAAAACTGATACCAAAATATTAAGGAAGATCGCTAATATAAGCATTGTCGTTTAGCTTCTTTAAAATCTAAAATGGACCAGCGTTATGAGCGTGTAATTTCTTAACAATTCCCGGTGGAAAACATTTCGAACGAATATGTACCATCACATAATCACTAACAATTATGTTTTAAGTCTTTTTCTTATATCGGCTCATAGTTTGTAGTTGGTGTTACTTTAAACAATTTTATTCATAACTTTTTTGTGAAAGTCGTACACATGTGATGCAAATAATGATGCAGAATTTGATGCTCTAATATGATCAGACATAAGAATAAGGTCTATAAATTGTCTAGATCTAAAACCATAAACAATTTCATGCGGTAGTTTACATGTAGTTCTATTCACAGTTGTATTATAAGCAAACTCTGCAGTGGTTAGTTTAAAATCCCAACTTTTTGTATGTTCACCAACTAACGTGCGCAACAAGTTCCCTACACTGCTATTAACAACTTCGGTTTGACCATCAGTCTGGGATGAAAAGCAGTGGAGAATTTCAGTTTTGTGGCTAACGTGTGCCAAAGTATTTTTCAAAAGTAACTTCTGAATTTCACATCAAACCATACAATTTGACAACACCGTCAAAAAATATCTTAACTCTAAAAGCATCTGCAATTCAAGAATAAGAAAATGGGCCATTTTGGAGAAACGGTCCACGACAACTAAAATAGAATCGTGTTTTCTCAAAATTTTCGGTAAACCTAATACTAAATCTGTACTCACATCTTGCCAAGAACAATTCAGGATGGGGAGTGCACAAACTAGTGTTTTATTTTTATTGTTTAACTAGTTGACAAATGTAACATCTACCAACATGTTTAGTGACATTGTGTTTCAAACTAGCCCAATAGAACCTATACTCGACGGCTTCTATGGTCTTCTCATTCCCAAAATGTCCAGCTAGACCGCCGGCATGTAATTCTCAAATAAGAAATTCTCTAAAAGAGGTTCTTGGAATGCATAGCTTACGACCTATAAATAAATATCCATCATGCATAATAAATCCATCAACTTCTCATGTTGTTCCATTTTTCAATTCCGCATATATCTCGTGAAATCAGGACAAGACTCATAATCAGCTATCAACCTCTCAAAACCACTAACTATCAATTAACATCTTAGTCAAAATGATCACTCGGCGGCTGAGAGCGTTGGCAGCTTTGTTTTCAACTCCCGCTTTGTGACGTAAGGTGAATGTGTAATCCTATAACTCAATCCAACGATCATATATAGTATTCAACTTCTTTTGGGAGTATATGTATTTCAAAGCCTAATGATCAGAAAAGAGAATGAATTCTTGCGGTAGCAAATAATGTCGCCAATAATGAAGTGCTTGAATTACCGCATAGAACTCTTTATCGTAAGTAGAGTACTTTTGTTTGGCGTCATTCAGTTTCTCACTAAAGTAAGCAATTGGATGTCCTTCTTGAGTTAAGACACCACCTATACCTATGCCAGATGTGTCACACACTACTTCAAAAATCATAAAAAATCAGTGAGACGCATAACTGGGGCACTGACCATTCATGCCTTAATCTCGACAAACGCTTTAGGAGCAGTATTACACCATGCAAACTCACATTTTTTTAGACAGTCCATATCGGAGCCATGACAATGTTGAACCCTTTTATAAACCGGTAGAAGGTAGTAAGTCAGTGGAAACTCCTCACCTCACGAATGGTCTTCCGTTTCGGCGATTCCTCAATGGCTCTCACTTTTTCAGGATCTGCAAAAACTTCGTTCGAAGAAATGATAAAGCCTAAAAAGTAAACTTGTGATGCAAGAAAGGCGTACTTTTTCGGGTTAGCATACAATTCTTTCTTTCTCAACACAGCACTAACTTGATGTAAATAGTCTAAATGTTCCTCACGAGAGGCTATAAATGAGGATATCATCAAAGTAAACTACAAGAAATTTTCTCATAAAGAGTCGTAGTACTTGAGTCATCACTCGCATAAATGCACCCGGAGCATTGGTCAACCCAAAAGGCATACCCATCCATTCATATAATCCATCTTTCATCTTGAAATCGGTCTTACATTTATCTCCCGGATGAAGGCGGATTTGGTGATAACCACTTTTAAGATCTATCTTAGAAAAGAATGTGGCACCAGATATCATATCTAGTATATCATCCAACCCAAAATGGGAAAGCGATACTTCATTGTGATCTTGTTAATCACTCTATTATCTACGCGAATACGCCATGATCCATCTTTTTTCGGTGTTAATAATGCAGAGACCGCACATGGGCTCATGCTTTCTCTAATGAAACCCCAGTTTACCAATTCATCGACTTGCCTCTTGAGCTCAGCATTCTCGGTTAGGTTCGTTCAGTAATGTGGCAAGTTTGGTAGACTTGATCCGGGTACTAGATCGATAGCATATTGAATGTCACATATCAGTGGTAAACTATTCGGAAGGTCTTCGGAGAAGACATCAATAAACTCCCCAATCAGGGGGTGACTTCCGGCAGAATAGTGTTATCTGGCGTTTTAACCACTTCTCTAACAGCTAGGATCATGAATAGGGCATCGTTCTTGAGTTCTTGACCAAGTTCTGTTGCACTGATCAAATTAACTCCTTTTGATTTCTTTGGTGCATTAAGGCTTTTTAGCTATAAGTCAGTAAGGTGTCAATTTAATCTTCTTACCCTCGTACTCAAATCGACACATGTTCGATCAACCATGAATGGTAACATCATTATCGTAGAGTCATGGATGTCTTAGTATGATTTGACATACATCCATTGTAACCATATCACACCATATCTTACTTTATAAACATCAAACGCAATCGAGACAAAACATCGTTGTTTCACGCTAGGGCTGTGGAGTTGATCCATGACACCTTATATGGATGGGGATGAAATTCAGCCTTCCATCCAACTTTCTCAATCATTTTTAGACGATATTGCATTGACACAATTTCCACTATCCATTATTACTTTCAATTCTTATCTCCAATCTTAATAAATGTGTGGAAGATATCTTCTCCAATCGTCCTTCTCTTGTGAGCGCGCACCAAACGACAAATATGTAATTTGAAGGTACGAGTTAAATACAATTACATTCAGCATCAGAACCTTCTAGGTCATAATCGGAATCATCTTCATTTATATCCAGGTGATATGTAACTTCCTCATCATCAGACTCAAGAGCTTATGTAGGAACTCCGTTAACGAAGATGATCTTCATTTCGCTAGGACAGTTAGCAACGATGTGTAACACTTAGTGGATGCACTAAATTTGAAAGAAGTTTGCTCGGGGGTTTGTTACAATCATCACTTCGTTTTCCTTTGACGTCGTTCTTTTGGGAGGAGGATTGGGTGCTAAACTTATTGAACTGGGAAGAAAAGGAGTCCTAATCACACTCGATTTTAAATCAAAACTCCTAGTGTTGTAGTTAGACCTAAGGGAATCTAGATCTGGAACTATAGTGTAGTATTTCCCTAATTCAACGACTCCTCTGACTAACAGTTTGGTTCGCAAGTCCTCTCTAAGTTTGACTCCAAATTTAGAAATGATTTAGAGCTTGTCCTTCCTTGTTGAAGGTAGTACATCTAATGAGGAACTCATCGAATTTTGCAACGTACTTCTTTGCCGATTTATTGCCTTAGTGTATTGATATCACTTGTCCATAAGAAGGTCACTATATGATGGTCGCACATTCTTACCTTTCAGCTCATCCTTCATCATATCCCATGTTTCAATCAACTGTTGAAGTCGGGATGCTCGTATGTTCTCTAAGTTGTCCAATTTTTCTAAGCTCAGTTAGGTTGTGCCATGTGACGTACTTATCTACTTGGAGTGTCCACTCTAGGAAAATTTGTGGGTCATGACATCCATAAGGGAACATTGATCTTAATGTTCGTCAGAAATTGATCGGGATTGGATAGGTTATCAGTGTTATTATGACGGTTATTTCGCGATGAGGATGAATTTTCTCCAGCAGTGGAGGACGACAAAATATTTCTTTTACTTGCACTTTAGTTTCGTGTGGATCAGCTCGTATGAGCCATATCGTGGGGTCAAAGCTTCAAGTTAGTCATGAGATCAGCTAGATTAGGTTGGGAGGCCATGAAGTCAGTGTTGGGTTCACTAACTTCTTCATCCAAGTATAGGGTACCACTACGAATTGACATGCAATATATGAGTTCTAATATGAATTCAAATATATACTAATTTTTTTTGAATTTTAAAATTTTTGTTTGGTTTTTGAAAAATCTGTTTTCTAAAATTGTCGGGTCAGTCAAACCCCAATTTTTACCAATCCAATTAGCTAGGTCGACGTAACTCAGGTGGGAAGTTTTTCGTACTTAGCGTTGCTTAATTACATGATCACGTTGAGTACTCTTCCTTGGTTAGACACCAATCGTACAGAATTTCAAGGAAAAACTTACCTTTCAGGGTTTTCTAATTTACACTAATTTTTTATTTTGAATAAAATCTAACTAGAAGCAAGAAAAGCAAATAAACGTGAATAATATACAAATCCTACCAAACTGTGTTCTAATACCAAGATGACGTGAAATGTGTATGGGGCGGAAGCAAAAGATAAAACTCAAAGAGACGTTTCACCGACAAGAAGAGTGTTGGTAGAAAACTAGTTAAAACAGATAATATCAGTTATGATTTCTTTTGGCATGCTGCAATTTAATCTCTGATTATGCAGCTAAACGAGTTTTATGCGCAATAAAGAAGACAAGTGATCACAAGAGAGAAATAGACTCGCTCACTCACTTTTAATGTAGACAGCAGATCAGAATAGATAAAAGACAAGATGATGTACATCTAAAATTGTAATTAAGAAGTTGATGTAATAAGAAAATATACCTGAGATGGTTGTAAATTTAATTTTAGCTTAATTCTTGATTGTTGGTTGATCTCTGAATTCACGCAGATAAGAACATGTACTATTGACGAAATAGGGTCGTCGAGAGGTCGAGGTGCGTATGCAAACGAGGCCTAAGTTGCTAGATGTGTGGGGAGGGAGAAAGGAATTTGATGACAAAAATTTATTTGAGAGGAAGAAACTTGAAGGGGAGATAAAGAGAGGAAATAGAGATAGATAAATCAATTAGAGCATCCCACTACTAATTGAGTCTGATTAGGTCATCCCACCACTAACAGAATTTAGGATCGAGAAATCCAATAATCAAACTCAATTTTAAGAGTGAAGAAAAAATTCATTGATTGTTCATTGAAAAATTGAATAGATAGAGGCCTTTATATAGGCTACAAAATTTATCTCTCTCCTATTTCAACTTGAACTTAAAAGCCAACTCCTAAAAGAAATCAAAAACCTAAAAGAAAGTAAAAAAAAAAAATAATACAAATAGGAAACTAT
The DNA here is from genome assembly GCA_038442645.1 of Agave tequilana. Taxonomy (NCBI): domain Eukaryota; kingdom Viridiplantae; phylum Streptophyta; class Magnoliopsida; order Asparagales; family Asparagaceae; genus Agave; species Agave tequilana. Next base: position 78,939 of record JAVJIF010010673.1, read on the forward strand.
TAATCCTACTATAACTCCAATACATAGAGAAAAAATAGAAACTCTACTACGAATACGATTACAAAACTTCTTCATGAACAAAATTTGCTTCTAAAACCAATAGTCATGGTTCTCTTTAGTCTCCTTCGGTATACCTTTCAACCTTTTGAATTGAGATTTGTCAGTAGCCTTGACGACTTCATGATGTCCGCATCAAGTGGCTTTTGATTTTGCTGTAAAAATAGACCTGATTTTCAAAGGGTTACTCATTACCAAAGCCTGAGAGCAGTGTTCTAAGTGTGAGAGACATTATGATAATTAATGCCTCTCGGAGAGTCGACTTGTTAGATTTATCTAATGATAATGTTGATGATTCGAAAGCTGTTAAGAATGTCAACATTTTTCCTGAGATTACTAGCATTGTCAAGGATTACTAGTTCATTCCGGTACACCAATTATTGATGAGGCTCACGTGTCTTCTGATAGTACTAGTAATAACGTGGATAAGATAGTCGAGTCTAATATACCCGTAAAACCAAGTAAATCATTTGAGTTTTCTTGTGCTCATTATGAATTTATGCTAGTTCCTACTGAGTTATCTTCTAGTGAGTCATCTGTGTTCCTTTCCCTGATCCAACAGATGATTTCCAGTTTTTCATTTTTTAGCGGTTGCTCAAAATTTGTGCCCAAGTCTAGTATAATATCATTAGAGGAGTTATTTGTGTGTCCTCCTAGGCATCACGTATATATTATTCTCTCATTTATAGAAGTTATGTCTAAAGTGCCTACCGCATTGCATTTGTCTTACACATGATGTTCACTTTACATATAGCAATTTATAATGACAACTATAAATTTATTGCATACCCATATATTATTTTGTAAGAGTTCACAATTGATAATAAAGTGAAAGTTATGAGTCACTCTGAGACCCTGAGAAAGTTGCACGTTTGGCGTACAGATTCTAAAAGAGTTCTAAAGAGATATTACCTCCATTACCGACGAATTAGTTATCTCATGGAACCCTGGTGTCAACTTAGCCTTCAGCATGGATGGTTCACTTCTGGTTGCAACATGTGCCTCTTTGAGCTATCATCATTTACAGCTGGTTCATCACGGAGGTCAGCTCCACCTCCACCGTCGTGGATTCAACGTGATGCACTAATGCTGATTTCTCGAACACCACCATTCAGATTGAGATGCTTCGTGTAGGGAGCCCACACTCGATAGGGTAGAGTTTTCCATCTTGGGAGAAATGACGAGGACATCACACCATTTGCTATCTGTTATTCTGTCTTAGTTTATTTTTGAGTTAGTTATTTTCTTTGATTTTGCTTTTAGTATCACATCTATTATATCTGGGAATCTGACTTTTGTAAAACCTATAAATCAGCCCAGGCTTCTCTTATTGGTAGACAATGAATGAATTAAAACTTTCCAGTTTAAATTTCTTGAGTCATGAGTTCTTAAGATTGGGGGTGTGAAGCTCGTAGTGTAAGAGGTGTGAAGCACATGACGCAAGTGGTGTGAAGCTCAAATTTATCCATTTCTTCTTTCCTTTTCTTAAACCCTAATTCTCATTTTCTTGTTCTTCTCTAGTTCTCAATTTTTAGTTTGAAGGTGATTGCTATCCCATTTGTTTTACATCAGTTACACTTCTATTGCTGCTTATGTAATTCCAAAGATTAATGATCCTACAGTGACATATTGGTTTGTTTGTGAGTAAGTCTAAATCTTGAATCATTCAATTCATAAGAACTACAAGTTCAGATTTCCATGTTAACCTCATATATTAAGGTTCAATTTCTTGAACTCAGTCTCAAACTAAACCTTCATAATGATATGTACCATATGGATAAACACCATAGCTTTAAAGTACAATGCATGTGATTAGTTTTTCCCTACACATTGATTGATTGTTCTCCCTCTGCTAGGCTCTGTCCTACAAACGACATGGGAGACCAAATTGGTGACAACAACAACAGTTCCAACGGGTTCCACGCTCGCATAATCTTGTGGAAGCAAAAGCGATTGAAGAAGCAGCGATGCAAAAGGCTCAGGTTTCAAGAGCTTTTTAGCAGCTTCTCACTAGCAAAAGGTTGCAGTTCTTTATTAAAAAAAAAATCAGAAAAAAATATAAATCAGAACTTGCAAAGTTGATCACTACAAAATTAAAATATTATCAATACCAAATGAAGATGAATATAGCAAGAAAATACATAAATTATGGAAATTTTTGGAAACCTGGCTAAAGTGCCATACAGCAGGTACAACTAAATCAGGGTTTTTTTCCCTCACAATAACAGCTACAGTAAGTGGCAACTTCAGATAAATAATAAAGCAAGACAGGCATCATCTAGAATAATAATGTATAATAATGAATCATAATCCTGCATTCCTTTCTTTCTATAAGACATTAAGATTAGCTGACAACCTAATGCCAACTCTTGTTGGAAATCAGACTGACATTAGCACCTTGATGTGGCATAACAAGAAAAGGAGCGAAAAACACCAATTGATGGTCCGATGTCAGAATAAACCTATAAAGGATTATTTTAGATAGCACCTTTCTGTAATACTATTTTATTTAGTTTCATGTGAGGCATATCTCATCATACAACTCACTTCCATTAAAGTTTGACCTAGTTCAACACAGAATATAGAGGCTCTTGACAGCTTGTATCCTCTTCAAGTTCAAGAAGTTGGATATTAAAGTTAAGGCTGGAGGTAGGGCAACAAGGAAAGTAGAAAATTGCGGCAGATAGCCTAGGTGCTGGCAGACATGAATCCTATTCCTGCACATGTTTCTGCAAAAAGTGCAGCAGTTCAAAAGTTGTTTCATTTAATTTCAGAATTAGAAAAACTGAATTTGAAAGATTCGTGGGATGAGTGGAGCTGAGGTAAGTCTTGGTGAGAGTCACTCAAAGGAGATGTATTCTTGGTAGACGCCTGATGCAGGATTAGAGCGCCACTCTCACATCTTTGGTTACAGCACCAGGCACATATTACACGTGGCCTGGACTGACTGGCACAAGAGCCCAACTTTCAGAAATCAGCAGCCAGAAGGCATCAACTTTCCACAAAATCTCTACTTGATGGCGGCAACAATTTGTTTTAGATGCCAAGGAGCTCTAGTTTAAATCTCTCAAGCAAGCCATGTTGCATGCCTCTCTATTGTCTTGCAGTATATAAACTAAGTTACAAGCCAGAAGTATATTATTAGGACACCTCTTTGCTCCATCCAAAACAATGTAAAGCGTGAAGCCACAATGCTGGCCATGGGGCTGACAATAATTACTGCCCGTGTGTTTCAACTTGGGAGGTGCATGACCTCATTTTGTCCATGATCTGAGAAGAGTCCCATACTGTGATTCGGAACCTACATCACAGGGACTGCAAGGTTCCACTGCAACAAGAATAATCTGTGCATGTTATTGAGTCCACATGATATCGGATTGATGCAGTTATTGGGTGATAACCTGTGCGCGTGACATAGGTTAGGGTTATGAAAGCTTAGGAAGTCTGTTGTACCACCACAAGATGCCGTCGGCAAATCAGCATATTGACAAAGTTCGACAGGCATTTCAGGCTTTCCCTGAATCAAATCTAACTGATCTGAAGTCACATTCAATCTACACAAAAAAATGCCCAATAACCCTCAATGCCAAAAGGAGGGAAAAGGAAAAAGAAAAACTATACTCTGCTGGCCATTAACCCAATATTAGAACTTAGAAGTTTAAGATATAACAAGATGTGGTCAAATTAACTATCTCATAGCATATCACCATAAGTACAAGGCTACCTTGGACTAAAATCAAAGTAACCAATCATCAAATCCAGTGCTTCAATTCCCTATCTCTCTGGTCAATTTTACATCAAAAGTAAAATTCCCTCTGACCAGCTTACTGCACCTTCATAAGTTATCACTGAGCTTCATCACTTCCAAGATTGTAATCAATACACCCAAATCCAACACAATAGCACAATTGGATGACAGGATCACAAGGTTTTTTTATCATCACTCTATTCCTCCACTGAATCTGATCAAAACAAGCTTTAGACATCAAATTTATATTTCCTTTCCATATTGAATCTCCCTGCAAATTAGGGCTAAAGATAATAATACAATGCACAACACTACGTCATATGGACTTGTGCTTCCAAATTCCAGCCCTCATTTAATAATAAGTGAGCACCATCATAACAAGGCAAAAAGTAATCTAAACGCCTTTGCAAAGGACTGGTCGTGACCTGAAAGGAATTCAGTAAGCTCTTTCTTTCCCCCTCAAACAACTGCTGAGATAACCATCACAATCAACATATACATATGTCGCCATTTATAAATCCTAAAACATCAAAAATAAATCAAAAAAGTAAGTATCAACAACACTCCTTACCAATAGACAATTGCAGTGCTATTTTAACCTAATGTCAGAATATAACTTAGGTATTAAGCACATAATAAGTATTTACTTTTCCTAACCATAAAAGATGCAGCAAAGACTTTTATTACTAATGAATCCTTACTCTTCCGTGCTACATTGCTTGTGATCTCACCCTTTTATTGTTGTGAAATCTTCCAGTTAATACTTCCTCCTATTCAGCTTCAAAACTCATTACCATCAAGCTAACTTGTACCCCAAATTGACCAATAGAACATCTCAAACTTCTCTAAGAACCTTTCATTTATATTAAAAAAAAGTTTATAAACAATAAAGCCCTGAATCTGATGTATATAACATATCCAAACATGATGAATTCTAAGAACTTACCAATGGAAGACTCACTCCAGTATCTTAATAGTTCTTATGCTAATGAACTGTACAGTATTAGATGATCTCGAATTATGTTAAAAATAAAAGTTTATCCTTTTCATTCAATTTCCAAGTTCATCATAAAAAGCATTATAAACGTAAAATTTCAAACTTGATTCGAACTAAATCAGCATAAACATACCTCTAACGTGACATACGCCATTTCCTCACTCCTCCATCCCCTCCCGGACCCCGGAAACCACGGCCGCCGAATCCCCTCCCTCTGCCGGCCACTCCGACAACACCGGCTCCCCACTGTTTGTGGGCCCGGCGTTCCCCTCCACCTCTGCCCTCTGTGTCTCCGTCACTGCCCCCTCCCTCACCCTCCTCTCGAGAAACACCATCCTCTGCCGCCTGGCGGTCCTCCGCACGATCCGGCCCCTGAAGACCATCAACCCACCGGCGAGGCTCCCCCTCCCGTCCCCCTCGGCCGCGGCCACCGCCGGCGGCGCATCGCCGTCGGGGCTCGGCAGGCTGGAGCGGCAGAGGGGGCAGGAGTTGTGGCCGGAGAGCCAGGAGACAATGCAGTCGGAGTGGTAGACGTGGGAGCAGGGGAGCCTGCGGGCGGGGGAGCCGAGAGAGAAGTCGTCTTTGCAGATGGCGCAGAGGAGGGAGGGGTCCGATATCTGGACGGTGGGGATGGAGTCGATGGCGGACTTGTGAGCCGGGGAGGGACCGAGGTGGGGACGGGGAAGGGGGAGGTAGTCGTCGCCAGCGAGGTGCTGGATGAGGAGCTGGAGGTAGGCGGTGGGGTTGGGGTTGGGGCTGGGGCTGGGGCTAGGGTTAGGGTTAGGGTTTTGTGCAGGGCTTTGTTGATCGGCGTTGGCCTCGTCTCTGTCGACGTCGGAGAAGGAAGAATCGGAGGAGTCAGAGAGGTGGAGAGGTGGCTGGTGAAGCTCCTCGAGGAAGAGGGAGCGGCAGTGGGGGCAGTGGGGGGAGGGGGAGGAGAAGGTGATGCTCATGTCGCACTCGTGGCACCAGTAGGTGCCGCCGTCGCCGGCGGGGGCGGGTGCGCTGGTGGGGGCGGATGACATGGTGAATTCAGATTTTTGTGATATTCTCTCCCTCTCTCTCTCTCTCTCTCTCTCCAGCAGGGAGATCAAATGAGCAGAGCAGCGGTCACTCTCTATAGTTTATCTATTTCTTATTTTATTTATTTATTGTTGCATTTGTTGATTTAATAAGGAGGAAGGGGAAGATCAATCATCGAGTGGAGTGGAGGTTTCTTTACCCTCTCTCTGTCAGCGCACAGTTCACTGTTTGTCCCGAGTCAGAATAAAAGAAGAAGATTATGGTAGGCTTATGACAACTAGTATAAAATATTATCACATACTATGAATATGAACTAAAATTAAATTTTATTGAGGTGTGTTCCCTATTGAGCGACGCGCTACATCAGAGCTCAGGTGTAGTGAAAAGTGGGCAATAGTTGCTGGGTCATCGTCCAGAAGCGACGCGTCACATCAGCGTCTGGATGTAATGTCAAATGAGTAAGAGTTCCCACACTTTTATGAGCAGGTGAGGGTAAAGAAGTTAGCTCATAAATATAGCGTTATGTTAGCATTCTGGAACATAAGTTCTCCTACAGGTATATTAGCAAAATTAGTTGATGTTATGGCTAGAAGGAACGTTAGAATTTTGTGTGTGCAGGAGATTAAGTGGGTAGGTAAAAAAGATAGAATTATAAAGCCTTAGGGTTATAAACTTTGGTATACTGGTAGAGATAGAAATCGTAATGGGATCGGTGTGATCATAGATAAACAATTGCTTGAAGATGAAGTGGAGGTTAGGAGGAAGGATAATAGGATTTTACTAATTAAATTTATTTTAGGTAGGGAGATTTTTAATATTATTAGTGTCTATGCACCACAAGTAGAACTTGATGAGTCTAGTAAGCGTCAATTTTGAGATGATTTAGATGAGATAGTACAAGAGATACTCATTAGAGAAAAGCTTTTCATAAGCGGTGACCTCAATGGGCATGTAGAAACTAATCGTTATGGGTAGTGTACATAGAGGATTTAATTTTGGAAAAATAAATGAACCAGATAACTCGATTCTAGATTTTGCTTTGTCCTATGATTTGATTTTAGCAAATACTTGGTTTAGGAAGAGAGTCTCACTTGATCATTTTTAGAAGTGTATCAAATGTGAGCCAAATAGATTTCTTTTTAACTAAGAGAGTAGATAAAGATAGTTACATTGACTATAAGGTAGTGCCGGTGAAAGTGTAGTAACCCAACATAAACTCTTAGCTTTAGATGTTCAGATTAGAAGGAGATTTAGAAAAATTAAACGTAAGTTAGATCCTGAGATTAAGTGGTGGCGGGTAAAAGAAGGTAACCAAAGAGTCTTTGTAGATCGAGTGGTACATGAAGTAGTTTGGAAAGCCCAGGATGATCCCAATACAACATGAAACAAAATTGCTAGCTGCATTAAAAGAGTAGTTAAAGATGAACTAGGTGAGCCATATGGGGTGCTCCATCATGTGAGGACACATCTGGTGAAATGAAGAAGTAAACGTTGCCATTAAGATCAAATGAGACTCTTACAGAGATTTGTAGAAAAATTGTGATGGAGTGAGTTTTGAGAGGTGTAACTTAGCCAAGAAAGAGGCTAAGAAAATTGTTCAGAATGCAAGAATTAAAGTGTACAAAGAAGTGTATGAGAAATTGAATACCAAAGAAATTGAAAAAGGATATACATAGAATTGCTCAAATAAAAGAGAGAAAGATTAGAGACTTATGTACAGTGAGGTGTGTCAGAGATGAGGATCAGTAGGTTTTAATTTGAGATGAAGAAATCAAAGAAAATGGAGAGAGTATTTTGACAGATTGTTCAATGGTAATTCTACTCAAGATTTGGGTGACCTTACCATTCAGTATCATGATATGAACCGTAATTATATGCGCAAAATTAGCGAATCTGAAGTTAAAGAGGTCTGGAAGAGGATAAAGTCAAGGAAAACTTTTGTCCCGGATAGAATTCCTATTGAGGTATGGAGATGCTTAGGAGAGATGGACGCGTGAGATAACTGACAAGCCTCTTTAACAAGATCTGACTAACTAAAAAAATGCCAAATGAGTGGAGGAAGAGTACCCTACTACCTTTCTATAAGAACAATGGTGATATCCAGAGTTATTCAAACTACCGTGAAATAAAACTCATGTGTCACGTCATGAAACTTTGGGAAAGGGCAATTGAACACAGGTTAAGATAGAATATTAAAATGTCAGAGAATCAGTTTGGGTTCATGCCGGGACGATCGACGACATAGGCTATTCATTTACTTTGTCAACTTATAGAGCGATTTCAAGAGAGGAGAAAAAATTTACGTATGGTCATTATTGATTTAGAAAAAGTTTATGATAAGGTGCCTAGATAGGTATTATGGTGGACATTGATAAAAAGGGAGTTCCCATTAAATATACTGACATAATTAAGGACATGTATGATGGAGCAGTGACAAATGTCAGAACTTGTGAAAGTATAACAAATGATTTTTCTATCACCATTAGATTGCATCAAGAATATGTATTGAGTACATTCTTATTTGTTGTAGTGATGGATGAGCTTACTAGAGCTATTAAGAATGAGATACTGTGGTGTATGATATATGCTGATGATATTGTCCTAGTCGATGAGACGAGAGCTGGGGTAAATGCCAAATTGAAGTTATGAAAGCAAACTCTAGAATTTCGAGGTTTTACATTAAGTAGGGCCAAAAAAGAGTATATAGGGTGCAAATTCAGTAAATAGGGAATCCGAGGTTATACTGTTGTGACACTAGACGGATAAAGAATACCGATGAGCAGTTATTTTAAGTACGTGAGTTCTATTATTGGGGAGATCAATAGTGATGTCAACCATAGGATACAAGACGGCTGGTTGAAATGGAGGAGTGCAACAAAAGTTTTATGCGATCGTAACATTCTGTTATGACTGAAGGGAAAGTTTTATTGGACTGATATTAGGACAGCATTGTTATATGGCATAGAATGATGGGCTATAAAGAGATATCATACCCAGAAGATGAATGTAGCGGAAACGCGTATGCTTCGTTGGATGTGTGGTAACACGAGTAGAGATAAGTGAGAAATGAGGATATTCGTACTAAGATAGGCGTAGCCCCTATAGAAGAGAAGACGAGAGAAAATCACCTACGATGGTTTGGTCATGTACGACGTAGACCTACAGATGCGCCAGTCTGGTGAGTAGAGCGTATCAAATTAAAGCAAATTAAAAAAGCGCAGGGGAGACCGAAGAAAACATGGATGGAGGTACTATGAGAAGATGTAGAGGCTAAAGGTCTTAATGAAGGCATATTGCTCGATATGAATGACTGGAGAAAGTTGATTCATATGCCCAATCTGGCGTAATTCTCTTTTGGTTCATGTAGCCTACCCCTGAATACATGAGACAAATGGCTTACTTGTTGTTGGTGTCTGTAGGATGTCTAAAAATTACTGAAGACAGGTCATCAAAAAACAGAATCTAAACTCCAGACGCAAGGCTAATCATCGCCACCAGCGCAGCACCAAGACGCGAGAGTTGAAACCCGCGTCTCGACATCACTGCAAGGACCAAGACGCAGAGCGTGAAAGCCGCGTCTCAGCATTATTGTAGGACCAAGACGCAGAGTCCAAAGCCCGCGTCTCACGTGAAGCTTGACGCAAAATTGGAAGCTCGCGTTTCTCAAGCATCACCTCAATGGCAAAACGCGATGCCCAAAGCCCGCGTCTCAGTTATAACTGCCCTCATTATTGGTTCAATTATTGTCCACGTAATAAGGGAGTTAACCCCCATTATGGAGTGTTTTTAGGGGACACTTTTACCCCCTGAAGCCTCTATAAATAGCCCAGTTTGTTATGGAAGAGGGGTCGGAAAAATCTGGTCAGAAGAACTTCGATTGTAAGCCGTAGAAAGACCAAGATCCCTAGCTAAAAAGAGAGAGTTCACCTCTTCTAATAACTTGCTGCGTACAAATTTGTTTTGCCTACAGTCTCTTTGAGATTCTTATTGGACAGAAGCTGTGTTACTTCGTCCATCATCTAAGGAGATGAATCCAAAGAGGTTCTGACGTTCACCCGGTTAACGAAAAATAAGATTCACTTTCTATCGCCACATCAAGAACCCGGCATTAAACAAAGGGGAGATTTGAGCTTGAATATCTCCCCTATCTTGTAATAGGATTATTGACCTGTTGTATTTTTCTTTACAATCAAACAAAAAATATACACCTCGTTCTTCAATTTTTCCTCACCAAACAAGAGATAGCGACTCTACTGGGGAATACTTTCTCTATGGATGAGCAAGTCCTGGCGCAAGGTGATGTCACCTATATAGGAAAAATAGTCGAATCACTTATCATGGAGTTCGACCAGGCAAAGTATGAAGAGTTCCTCTCTTCCGGCTCCAAGAGCCCTAGGGCGCGACGGTATCGCAAGGTCTCCTCGGGGACCCGCTCTCCAGTTCACTCTGAGATCCCTTCAGATACGACTGACAAGAAGAGTGTCATGTGAAAGGGAACACCTAGAGGGGGGGTGAATAGGTGTTTGTGCTAATCTAAAACTAAATGCAAAACTAAGTGCGCTAAATGCGGAAGCTAATGCAAATCTTGCAACACACTTAGTACAATCAACAAGTGTAGCCGAATTCCCCGTGAAGGGCTCTGGACTAATCTCCTCTTGATTCCCCTTGAATGGGTTGAGGTGCTATGTGAAGCTCTTGTTGATTAGGTACAAGTGAGGCACACACAAACAACCAAGCATATAAGATGAATAAGTAATATGAATATATGCATGGCAACACAAGCAAATAGATATGATATGACAATATGAATATATGCTCAACACAAGCAAATATGGTATGATGATATGAATGATGCTTTGCACAAATGTAAAGAGAGAAAGTTTAGAGACAAGTGGATCAAACGCAAACACAATGATATGTTTCGAGATTCGAGCACCCTTGCTCTACATCCCCGCCTACACCATCGTGTAGGATTTTCAATCCACTATACCATCCACCGAGGACTCCCACCGAGGGAACCTTCACCGAGAAGGATTTGTACAACAATGGAGTACCTAACTCCTCCCTTAAACAAACACCTCCTCACACAAGAGGGGTAGGCCCGTAGCCAATACAACCACAACAACCAACACCTCTACCGAAGAGGGTTTACAACCAAACTCCACCTCTCACTAGAGGGAGCAAACCAATCACCCGATCACCTCTACCTAAGAGGGATACAACAAGAATAAGGGTGTTTACAACAAGTGGTTCCAAAAACCACAAACTCAATCTCTCTTTTCTTTTCTCTTTTCTTTTCCACAAAAACAAGATCCTAAATAGATTAGGATAGGTGACATAGCTCAAGTGTGGAAAAACTAAGTGTTTTGATCAAAGAAAAACTCTTGGGAAAATAGCAAATTGATATAGAAATGAAGAACAAGAAATCTATTCCCAAAATCCTATTTTTCTTTGAAAATAACAAAACACTTAAAACAATAAAGATGAATCTTTTTGCACTTAAAACTCTTTTGAAAACTCTTTTAAAACACTAGAAATAGTCAGGAAATTTTGGCATCAAAATCTTGGAGAGAAACTCCAAACAATGAGGTATATATAGCCCCAATACAAAACTAGCCGTTAGACTGATGTGGCAGCCTGACAGGCCTGGCGGTCGACCGGCCGGTCGACCGTCCAACGGTCATATTTTGACCCGTTGAAGCTACCGGTCGACCGCCCGGTCGACCCAAACAAACAGAGAGCAGAACTCTCTGCAGCGGTCGACCGCCCGGTCGACCCAAACAACCAGAGAGCACTGTAAGTGCCCCGGTCGACCGGCGCGGTCGACCGTCCCAGTGCCTCAAAACGTGCACAGAATTGTGCACGTCCCGGTCGACCGACCTCAGCCTTAGTCGACTAGTCAGGCTACTAGTCGACTTGGTTGAAGCCTGGAACAAAAACTAGGTCTGAAAAACTGGGAAAATATTTTTCTAAAAATCTTTTAACACTTCTAAAAATCACCAAAAATAGTTTTATCATTTTGTATTGAAACACAAACTTGTGATAAAAATTTCAAGACATATATTAATCATATCAATTCATTTTTGAGTCTTGCAAATTTTATCAAAAACAAAACTTGTATTTTTATCAAACTTGATTTTTCCAAATCATGAATAGGATAGTCAAAATAAGTTTGTCTAGCAAGTTTAAAGCATGTATGTATATCTAGAACATATCTAATATACATAGAAATAAAGTAAACTTGTTTTGATCTACTATTCATGAAAACCAAATCCAAAACATGAAAACGTGTGTGTTGTGCACTTGAGCATATCAACTATACTAAACTTTACAAATTGGATCTAAACACACTAACTAAACTATGGATACCTAAGTCTTCTTGATGATCTTCATCTTCAAGTAGACTTGCTCCAAAACTCCATCCATGGGCTAGGCAATGTATGATCTTGAAGCTTTGGCCCTGGAATCATCATGAAAAGCTTCTAAATACCTTGTTGAAGCTAATCACCAACTAATATCTTGGTTAATGATCTGAAACTTAAACAACACAAGATTATTAGTAAACATAACTACATGAGTTAATCATCATCAAAACTAGAGTGGAAGGCCTTTGGGCCAACATCATGGCTAATCATATCACATGGAACAACCACGTCAACGTCTCCCATGAGACCCGCGAGGTGAGCGTTGCTGATATTCAGCCCGTTCATGCCCGTCCTCTTCCTCAGTTCTAGGTCACCGGGTGTTCCCATCAACCCGTACGGCGTAACTGGAACGCTAAGCGACGACAGAGACGACGTGCGCGTCAACTACAGACGCAAGAAGCTTGAACAATTACCTGTCCAGCAGATACAAAACGTGAGCCTCAAGCCTGCGTTTCTCCTGAACCACATCAGACGCGCGAAGTCCACGTTTGGAGATCTAAATGCGAAGCCCACCCGGCCTGCGTTTCTGAAGCTCCACTTCCCAAACGCGATGTTCAGCAGCGCGAGATCCGTACCTCTTTTCAGAGACATAAGGCCCGCGTCTCCCCAATCAGACGTGAAATTGAGAAAATCCGTGTATCTCAACCGTCGCTAGTCAAACGCGACAACCAGCAACGTAAGGTCCGTATCCCTTCTCAACAGAGAAGCGAGGCCTGCGTTTTCGAGCCGAAATGCGAGAGTCGCGTCTGTCTTACAGGACGTGAGCTCTGTGTCTCAGAACCCTGCGTCTCAGCTTTGCGACGCAAGGATAGCTCTCAGAAACTGAAAAGCCCTCGACAACCCGAGGCTGATCTCTTTGGTCCTCCTCCGACAAATCTATGAGATTATTTGACGAAGAAAAAGAGTGCTAATCGGATCACTCCGTCTTGTTGCTGTGAACGGCTCATCACGACAATGCTCTCTGAATGTCGCTGCAGCTCACATACAAGCAAACAGTCGGTGTTCAGACGATTGACCTCAACCCCCCGATCAGCCAAGAAGCGTCACTCTGACATAAAGGGAGCCTTATCTGACATGGAGTACCCTAAAGTCACTGCAAAACATGATAAGTAGAAGTAGGAGAAAACAACTGGCTGTCAGCTCCTATGAGTCTCACACGGAACCAGAAGGAGTGTATCGGCATACTCGCACTCGGACTGGTGCGGTCGTCGCGATCAACTATAGTGCCCTAGCTCGAGGCATTGAAATAAGTGAATCACATTCCTCCATTGTAGAATCGCAGGCCTCGAACTCTTCTATAGAGAAGGAAGCCTTCGCGTAGATGACAAATACTCCTGAGGAGATGGCTATGCGCTTTGAATAAGCCCAGATCCAGAGGGAACAATTTGATATGATTTGTACTCAACAAGAATCAATCGATTCCCTCAAGCAGATACTTGCATAATTACTTGAAGATAAGAGGAAGTTAACCGAAAAAGCTTCTTCTAAGAAGTCTAAAGGCAAACGAAAATAAGGAGAAAGCTCATCTTCTATACATATCGAGGAGAAGGAACAATCTTATTCCGAGTTGTCTAAATCCTCGTCTAAAGAGGAAGGCAACCCGGAGAATGGGGGCATTCATTTTAAAAAAATGAGTCAATTGGAGCAGCGTCTGAAAGCCCTTACCAACCGGAAAAGTCTCCAAGAAGCAGGAGTGGTCCGACCATATCCGGCCGAGTGGGACCTTATTCCATACCCTCCTAAGTTCAAAGCTCCAACCTGATCGGGGCGAAACCAGCACTCGAAAACGTGTGTATTTATGAAATCAATGAAAAGCTCGTATGTGCTAATGTTCCCTCGATACTTCCGTTATAGCATTGGCTCAACGGGTCGAATCCACAAGGACGGGAGGCGATAGAAGCATTAACAGTCTTTATTCACGTGTTATGTTAACAGTTATTCTTTGTTAAAAAATTAGAAAAAGAAAAAGAAAAGAAAATCAAGCATGTGGTAGGTGGAGATGGCGATGAAAACGGCGATGTGAAAACAAAAGAGAAGTGGTTTGGAAAACAAAATAGAAAAGAAGATGAAGCTTGTAGTAAAGAAAATGAAAACAAAGATGAACAAAGACGATGGTAAAATCAAATGATTTTTAAACAAGATAAAAGAAAACTCATGGCTACTAACTACTAATTGCTCCACTAACCATGCTAATCTCTTAGTGATAGTTGCCTCACATGGATCCTCGGCCATCACTAATCCTTGGCTTCAAGAGATGATACAAAGCATGGCTCATAAGATTGTTCTTCTACATTCAAACAACACATCAATACCACATAACAAGTTACAAGCTACTGTTAAATCATCAAAACCGGTTAGAGGTGAGCATGAAATAAAGAAGACATTGCAAGTTAGCAAGTTAGCGGTTTAGATGTTAAAAATGTTAGAAAGTTAGAATCCATCATCATGAGCCATTAATGGCTCTTGCAAGAGCAAGGCCTTATAGAGGCTATTAGATTCATGTAGATTATCAAGTAAGTGCTTAGATGGTTAGTGGTTAGTAATTAGATTACCATGAGAAGAAAAGTTAGCCAAGCATCATGTAGAAGATGGAGAAGATTACAATGGAGAAGAAAGGAGGCACCTTTACATATATTGTCACCATCTATTACATCAGTCCCTCTCTATCTCTCTCTAAATCTCTCAACCCTACTACAAGATCTAAAAACTAAATAAAAATACAAAATATAAGAAATGAAGAACACCTACCCTACACTACACTAAAACATAGAAATCCTAGCCTAAAATAAAAAACTGCTTCGTTTTGGACCTCTACAGGGGTTTATATAGGCGAAGGAGGCTTCTGGAAGACGAGACGGGGCCACACGTCGAAAATCGACGCGTGGCCCCACCACATTGTCACGGATCCGCAACAATTGCCGCGGATCCGCGGCAATACCAGGGAGTTAGATCTCTGATTTTGGTGCGGGGATGCGCGACGCTTCGTGGGCCTTCTTGGTATATTTGGTTTTGGGTATATTTGGCCGAATCTTCGTCTAATATGCGCAAAAGTCTAGATTTAATGTATCTTCTAGAAATTCCCTTGCTTAGCCTCCAAGTAATGCGGATTTAATTACCCAAAAATGGGTTTAATTAATCTCTTATTACTCCTTTGCCCTTAAACTCTTGATTTACCTGCAAGAGAGACCAAAACACGGTTTAGACTGACATTTTATTCATAAATCGGTGGGGAAATGCAATATAATAATGCAGAATTGTAGACTAATCACAACCCTATAGGCTTTCGACAGCAAAGGGTCACCGAACCAACATATCTACTACCTCAAGTCTCAGACAAGAAATGTGATAGATAATGATGCCATCTTGGCACGTTTGTTCATCGGCACTCTAAAAGGGCTTGCATTTGAATGGTTCATGAAACTCCCAGAAAGCTCCATTAAAAATTAGGATGATTTGGAGAAGCTCTTCCTAACACGCTTCTTTGAAGATGACTCAGAGATTATAATGCCTACTCTCCTGGCCACGAAGCAGTGAAAGGGAGAGTCAGTCAAAACATTTATGGAAAGATTTCAGAATATGACACTCCGATGTCCAAGCGGTAGACCCAGGCCACCCTGGTAGAAACATGCCGCCACAATCTACAAACTTCACTCCTAACCCAAATAGAAGCTGCTGAAAATCGCACCTGGAAGCAATTGATCCAGCAAGGTGAACAAGCTGAAGAAATTGTCACCAGGGTTAGGGCAGAAGAAAACAAATCCAGACCCGAAAAGTCGACAAGGCGCATGCCAGAAACATCTTTTCAATCAAAAAGAAAAGATACATTGGCGACGGAGAGAAAATCCCCCGTCAAACCTCAGCCAGTCAGGGGAGGTGGTTCTTCAAGTCAGCCATGCGCCAATAAGCAGTATTCCTTTAAAGACGAGCATGTCGATTCATTCAAGTTACTCAACAAGAGTAACAGATTGAAGCTTCCTGAAGCTAGACGTCCTGAAGAAGTCGCCAAGTCCGATAATCCTAACTACTGTCTGTATCATAGGATGCTAAGGGACTCCACCAAGAGCTGTTACGTCTTCAAAGACATCCTTCAAGCTCTGATCGATGCAGAAGTGCTAAAACTCCGTCCAGAACAGAAGAAAGTGAAGGCTAATATGACATCATTTCTTCAATTGAAAAACAGCCTCCAGCACCGTCCGGAGTAGTTCCCATCCCGAAAGGGGAACTAAGAATGATCAATATGGACACACATCATCAACAAGAGAAGGGTCTTGTACTTGTCCCCACACCTCAGAGAGAAATTATGTGGGTTCATTCCGACCTTGTGGAAGGCGAACAGTGGACTACTGTTACCAACAGAAAGTCCAAAGGTAAAGCAAAAGCTTCGTCCTGCAACGTGGTGTGCGCTTTTTCCTGGGAAGCAGAATCCCTCGATAACTGATTCGAAAAAGGAGACAAACATCCTTGCCGCAGAACTCAATAAACCGCTTGTGATAGAAACTCGTTCGGGTCAGTCATATTTAAAGAAGTATGATGAGATGGTGGCAAGCCCTCCTAAACCTACTATAGAGTCAGTCAAGCCCTCCGCAAAGCAACCGGTGGAGAAGCAGAAAGAGCTTCAGTTTTCTAAGGCTCTCCTAAAGGACAACGCTGAAGGATCCACCACACCTTACCGCTTTAACGTCCTGGCTCAATTGGCCAATATCCCGGCCAGAATCACCCTTTACGAGCTCCTAAGACTATCAAAGTCAACAAGAGAAGCTTTAAGAGAAGCCCTAACTGACGCTGAGATTTTCATGGCCTAGATCCCGACTGAATCACAGGAGGAAGATGAAAAGGACTGCCTCCATGCCTCCCAAAATGCTCCCTGCATCACTTTCATGTCAGATGACATGCATGTCAAGGGAAACATGATCGGCCCCTGTACTTCACAGGGTACATTAGATCGTTTGAAGTGAACCGCATTCAGGTAGATCCAGGATTCACGTTGAGCATCATGCCTCAACGGGTCATGCAGCACTTAGGGATCCCCACCGACCGATTGAGCGCCACCCAGACTACCATCTATGGTTTCAACGCTAATGGCACGCACCCAATGGGGAAGATCAAGCACAAATGCCAGATCGGGGACCTAAAGTCTAAAGTGACGTGCTATGTAATCGACGCTGACACTTCGTACAATTTGCTGCTAGGACGACCGTGGATTCATCGTAATTCCATCGTCCCCTCCACTCTCCATTAAATTATGAAGTACATTGACAGAAGTGGGAAAGTTCGAACATTGATTGCCGAAAGGCATCAATTCAAGGGGGTAGAAAACTATTTCACAGACTCCCTCCTGTACGAAGACTCTCTGGAAATAAATGAGAACCTACAACCAGAGGAACCAGACTCTGGTAACGAAGCTGACATTGAGCCAGAGGTGGAAGAAAAGTGTATGTGGAAATTAAATCCACTTGTAACGAGCATTAATAAGCTCGATGTTAATAACATCACCGATGATGCAGGCGAGTGGTATATTAATGAAGAGTTGAATTTGGCTAACTTTTCTGTGTTTGCTTCTAATTCAGTGCCATCAGACACTAGTACCGAGGTGGATATTGACCCCTGGTCGGCAATGGATGCTCTGACATCA
The DNA here is from genome assembly GCA_038442645.1 of Agave tequilana. NCBI lineage: Eukaryota > Viridiplantae > Streptophyta > Magnoliopsida > Asparagales > Asparagaceae > Agave > Agave tequilana. Next base: position 96,821 of record JAVJIF010010673.1, read on the forward strand.
TTGCATGTACCAATGAAGTCATCCCTCAAAATGTACCAGGATCTCGGTGACGCGCAAGAATCAGTAGTCATGGTCCTAGCAAGACGCAAAGGCCAAAAACCAGTTCTTTTTGGACGAATTAAGTCCGAATTAATGTCTTGTGAAAAGTCAGAAAGCGAGAGCAAATTTCCTCAGTTCACTCATTATGAGCCAAATATACTCAGGATGATGGAAAGCATGGGGTATGATCTAACAAATGGTCCTAGTTTGAACTTCGGCAAAGGAAGAAGAACACTACTTCAATCTTTCGTTCTGAAAGGGAAGACCCCTGACTATTACCATCGAACTCGCAGGGGTTTGGGCTATGTATCCACTCTAATTCCGTCAACCTCATTATATCATAATTGCTCGTCTGGCACGTCATCGTGGGAGTCGACATTAGTGTCGGCAACATCTTCGGAGAATTTTCAGTAAACATAGTTTCAACAAGCCACCGGGAAGACAGAGATGAAGAAATGATTCAGTCTGATACAGATCCTTAGATCAAACACCTAAATATCTCTGGAATATTCGCTTTGAACAACACGAATCACCCACGGAGGATAAAGTTACCCAGATTAATCTAGGAGATGAGGCTAATTCTCTAAGCCCATTTTTATAAGCGAAAGCATATCATCCTCTGAGAAAGAAGATTTAATATCTCTTGTGTAGGAGTATATAGACGTTTTCGCTTTGAATTACGAGGACATGCCTAGGCTTGATCCTCGAGTGGCATGCATCACCTTAACATTAATTCAGACGTGAAGCCAGTCAAACAGCAACAACGACGGTTTTGTCCATAAATAATGGAAGCAATCCAGTCAGAAGTCACAAAGTTTATAGACTCTGGCTTCATTAGGGAGAAGCAACATCCTGATTAGATAGCCAATATCATCACTGTTTCCAAGAAAAATGGAAAGATCCGAATTTACATTGATTTTCGCGATCTACATGAGGCCTGTTCCAAAGATGAATTCCCTCTCCTAATCACGGATGTCATGATTGACAATACGTGCGGGTTTGAATGAATATCCTTTATGGATGGATTCTAAGGGTACAATCAGATTAAAATGTACACTGATGATGAAAAGCATACTTCTTTCAGGACACCTCTGGGGTATATTTTGCTATACTGTCACGCCCTTTAGACTAAAGAACGCGGGGGCAACATATCAGAGAGCTATGAATATAATTTTTCACGAACACATGCGTAAAACAGTGGAATGCTACGTCGATGACATTGCAGCGAAAAGCCGCGCCAAGGCCGAACATATAGCAGAACTGAAGACAATTTTTGAAATCATGCGGGAACATCAGTTGAAGATGAACCCCCAAATCTTTCCCGAGGCTAGCCAGCGGTAAATTCGTAGGGTTTGTGGTGACATCCAAAGGAATTCACTTAGAGCCAGAAAAGGTCCGCGCTGTACAGGAGATGCAACCTCTAAGGAATTTCAGGGAGCTTAGAGGATTGCAAGGGCGACTAGCATACATCTGGAGGTTTATCTCAAATCTCTCCAGAAGATGCCAACCCTTCACTAAATCAAATGAAAAAGGGCGTCTCATTCATTTGGTATGATGCTTGCCAACAAGCGTTCGAGGAAATCAAACGATACCTCACGCAACCACCTGTCCTTACAGCTCCAGCGTCGGGAAAACCTTTCTTGATATACGTTCGAGCGATGGATCATTCTTTATGAGCTTTGTTAGCCAAGAATGATGATCAGGAACATGAGCAGGCAATCTACTATCTGAGCAGGACTATGATCGGAGCCAATCATCGGTACAACCCGATCGAAAAGGAATGTTTGGCGTTGTGTTCGCTATCCAGAAAATATAACACTACTTGGTGAGCCAGACTATAAATGTTATATCAAAAGTCAACCCTTTGAGGTTGCTCACGACGAAGCCATCGTCACTAAATGGTCGACTGGCAAAATGGGCCATACTGCTATCTCAATATGAGATGCGCTTTCTACCATAAAAAGTCGTGAGGGACAAGCTGTGCCAGATTTCCTGACTGAGCATCCAGATCCGAGAGCAATCGAACTATACGAGGGTCTCCCAGACAAGTTGCTAAAGTTTCTCTGACCCAGACAACTTTTGAAAGACAAGTGTGGCAACTCTTCTTCGACGGTGCATCGAGAACAGGTCTGCAAGGGCATGTCATAGCAGGAGTGGGGGTAGTACTGGTCTCCCCACAGAACTATGTGATCCTCAAGCTTTCTCATTAACCGAGCCATGTTCCAACAATGTAGCGGAATACAATGCCTTCTTGATTGGAATACAAATCTCCGATGAGATTGACGTTAAAATCTCGAAGCATACAGTGATTCTAAACTCATCGTTAACCAAGTTTGCAGGGAGTACGAAGTCATACATGAAGATTTAGTACCCTATTACAACGCAACTATTCACATGACCGTGAGGTTCAAAAACTTTTACATCGACCATGTACCACGCCAGCAAAATGCGCACGCAGATGCACTGGCATCTCTCGCTGCCTCTTTATCCCTTCCAGCTGGGGTAGTAGAGAAAATACTTGTCTACAACCACGACTTGTATTGCCCAAGAGTCACTTTTAAAGATCACCAAAAGGCGACAGGAGACTGTCAAGTTAAAGAAGCTCTTAAGACGTCGACCGGCCCAGAGCGTAGGGATTGGCGATTCCCGTACATCGACTATGTATTGTACGGCATCCTGCCTGATGATCCCAAAGAAGCGGCTACCATTAGAAGGAAAGCCCTCAATTTCTACTATAATGCGATCACGCGAATACTGTATCGCCGATCGCATAACGGGATCCTCCTCCGCTGTTTGTCGCAAAAGGAGGCACAGGAAGTACTCAAAGAAGCGCATACTGGTATGTGCGAAGCTTATCAGCCTGGTTCAAAGCTTGGAGATCGACTCCGAAGACTGGGATATTATTGGCCTAAGATGATCCCTGACTCCATCACTAATGCCAAACGATGTCACGCCTGTCAAGTCTACGGTGATTTCATCCATCAAGCACCAGGATATCTTCGCTCTACAACCTCTACCTGGCCATTTGAGATATGGGGGATGGACGTAGTTGGCCCTATCAGCCCACCATCATTCAAAGGATATCGGTTCATCTTAACTATAACTAATTACTTCTCTAAATGGGCTGAAGCTATTCCTTTGAGGGAGGTAAAGACATCTAAGTGATCAAATTTGTTAAACATCACGTCATCTACTGTTTTGGTGTGCCATGACGAATTGTCCATGATAATGGGTCGCAGTTCGTCAGTCAGGCTTTTCAGAGATTCTGTAATAAGTTTAAAATCCAGAGTGTGTCCTCAACAATATACTACCAAGACGCTAACGGCATCGTAGAAGCTTTCAACAAGACTATTGGAGACTTCTCAAGAAATTTGTCTCGAAAAGCCAACGTGACTGGGACGACATGTTAGGTGAATGCTTATGGGTCTATCGCACAATAGTCCGAACCCCAACGAACTCTACACCATTCTCTTTGGAATATGGGAGTGAAGCTGTACTCCTGCTAGAAATCCAAATCCCATCTCTACATGTTGCCTTGACGGTAGAGATGACGAACGAGAAGAAGCATCGACTGCGACTCAAAGAGCTGGAGGCTTTAGATGATAAACGCCTCCAAGCTCAACAGCAAATCGAGCTCTATCAAGCTCGAATTACCAGAGCTTCAACAAGAAAGTTAAGGAGCGAACTTTCAAGAAAGGTGACCTTATCTTAGCTGTTAGAAGACCTATGGTAATGACACATAAGACAAAAAGAAAATTTCAACCCAAATGGAAATGACCATTTGTAGTAGAGTCAGTCTACTCAAATGGAGCATATTGCCTCATAATCTCAGACGGTGATACGCTCACGATGCCAATCAACGGCAAATTCTTGAAGAAATACTATCCTTCATGGCACTCTTCTCTTGATCAGGTTAATACTACACCTCTGACCGAAGCTCCATATCCAAGATCAACGCCAAGGAAAGCTTTCTTTCTCTACTGGATCACATCGCGGTCAATCAGCATCAAGCTAATCAAGCGCCGGTTACATCATGATGCATGATGTAAATACTGAAGAAGGAACAAAATGCAAAACTTCAGTTTAGTTTAGTTACTCTTCTACTGACATCCGACACCTCCAACAGCTAAGGATAAAGGAAAATGTTGGCTAGCCCAACTTAAACGGTAGTTGGTAAAGGTACACCAAATCCGTTGATAGCTGAGGGTTTGCTAAAAATCCTAATGGACTTAGTCCTATCCTCTCCTCCAAAATCTCTTACCAATTCTCACCTATACAATGGTAGGCCACAAAAATATCTATATTCATCTTCCTAATGAAATGAACTAGGATTTGTCAAGTTAATATTAAACCTCTGACAAACCAGATTTTTCAATCCCCAGAGGATTCAATCAAGTTAATCATAAACCTTTGGCGACAAAATTCATTAGTTAAAAATCCTCGTAGTTAAGTTTAATACTACACCTCCAACGGCAAATTTCCTATGTCTCAGGAAATCAACGATTGTCACGTTAATATTAAACTTCTGACAATTCATTTTACTTTCCACCAAAATCCCCTACCAATTCTCTTCCATAGAAGGGTAGGTCCACAAATGCAATCATTGCTATGTTAACACTATACCTCTGACAATGAAAATTTTAAATACTCCTCAACGAGTGCAAACTTCATTTGTCTCTCCTCTACATGGAGTCACAAGTCTTTACATCCTTGTCAAGTTAAAATTACACCTCTGACACCCCAAACTTCACTTGTCAATTCTCATCAATAGAATGACAAGTCCTCAAAATTGCTCATTTCGCAAATCAATCACTGTCAAGTTAAAACTACACCTTTAACACCCCAAACTTCACTTGTCAATTCTCATCAATAGAATGACAAGTCCTCAAAATTGCTCATATCACAAATCAACTATTGTCAGGTTAACATTACAACTCTGACAAATTACTGTTAAGTTTAACACTACACCTCTAATAGTGATTAAATTGCTGCCAAGTTTAATATTAAACCTTTGACAGTCACTTTCCCTCAGACTTTTATATCAAAGCTGAGATGAGCGATGCTAAGTTTAACATCACACCTCTAGTGTCCAGTTCGTTACTAAGTTTAACAATACACCTATGGCAATGACTTTTCCTTGAACTTCCTTATCAAAGTCGAGATGACCAATGTCAACTTCAAAATTACACCTCTAGTATTACCTTCACTGTCAAGTTTAACATTACACTTATGACAGTGATGTCTTCAGTCTTCTCAAATGAAACTAAAATTCTCGTTGAGTCAAGTTAATATCACACCTCCGACCCACATTCCTGTCAAGTTAATATCACACCTCTGACAGTAATCTTGAATTCTCAAAATAGAATTATCCCAACTTTATCTTGTTAAGTTAATTATTGCATTTCTAGAAAGTTAAGAGTCCCAACTTCTATGTGCCTAATTTTTGAAGGAAAAAAAAGAAATTCAAGACATATAAGAAGATAAGAAAAAGTGTCACTTTTATTAATATTCAAACATATGAAAGTGATACAAGACGCTCTCTTATACAAATAAGATGGAGTGTTACAATAAAGGAGTACAAAGAAGTCCCTCTCTCTCAGCGAAAGGTTGCACTCATTCCTCAGGATATCTACACCATTCCAAATACAAAATGTTTGGAAGAGCGCTGAAGAAAGATTCTTCTCTTCTCCTACTGAATCGAGTCACGGTTGATCAGTGTTGAGACAATCGGATGCTGGTCACATCATGATACATGATGTAAACATTGAAGAAGCGCATCGCTCGCCGAGAACAATGGTGTTTCTCGAGGTCGAAATGCAGAAGAACATTCTGATTCCACCCGACCAACTGGCGTGGGTTGTAATCCTTCGTTGATGAACATCTCCACCACCAGAAAGTCGTCTAATGAGCATGGATTTTTACTCGATGTCACTTCTGGCAGTAGGATTGGTGAAGGAAGGATCCGAGATCTTACAGGTGACGTCCTCTTTCCCGTGACCTGCAAGAGGACTATACCCACTACCATACCCACCACCATACCCACTATGACCATGACAAACCCGGTGCATTGCTGGTGCGTCGTGTCCAATAAGGCCTTGACGGATGTCATCAACCACGTGAATCCTCCTCGCCCATAAACATGAGTTTCGATTCCCCGAGTGCTCGCTAATCGAACAAGCTCGCTGGTCAAAATATTCTCCCAAGAGCCCAGCGAAGACGCAGAAGACTGACTGAAGCTGCCAGAACCTGTAAGAATCAAGAAACCAAAGAGTTAAAATTTTATTAAGGCAGGAAGGTAAAAGCTGAAGGTCAGACGCAGTTGAAGCTGTGAATTGCAAACGCGGAGTTGACCAGTGCAGATCTGAACGCAGTCTAGTTTAAGACCTGCGTCTGAGATAAAAGACGTGAGGTAACCCACACGCAGAGGTCGCCATACCCGCGTTTGAAAAACAGGAGTTGCCACATCTAAGTCCAGAGATCTCGAAAGAATTAAAATTCTTTAAGTCAGGAACCTCAAACGCGGGCTTTATGTACAAAGCTCGCGTCTCAAGATTCAAGTACAGAGTCTATCACGCTCGCGTCAAAGGATTCATGAGTTAGAGTTCAAATTCAATGAGCTCGCGCTTCATCAAGAAGGCTAAAAGACGCGACTTCCGAACACGGGCGCATCAATCAGATTTCAAGAGAAGTTCAAGAGATCGAATTTCTTCAATGGACAGAAAAATAGAAACTCGATGGGATTGAGTATTTCATGGCGACAACTGGTTCCTACCCGAAGAAGAATTCTCTATAATTTGAACTTTATGCATCAAGGCGCGGCCGGTAAAATCGCTTAAAGCGATACTTTTTGATCTTGAAATCACTTGACAGTGATAATCTTTGAAAAAGATTAAAGGAAAGCATAGAAGCTTTGAGTTCTTACTGTTCATTGGAACATATCCTCCTAAAGGAAAGTGGGACAAATCAAGACGAAGACCCTCAGAGCGCATGCTCTCAAAGGGAAACAGCCTAGATAATGGGCTGTTAAGGGGATGAGTCCTATTTATAGGCAAGCCATAAAGCTTACAATTAATGGCATAAAAATCAAAGTCATCAACCTTAATTCCCGCACGAACATCAAGTCCAATAAGGACCTGACGCGTGGATTGCTACTTCGTGAAACATCGAAGGACACAAGTTCCCAATCGTCAACGCCGACTTGACATTAAAAGATCCGATAAGATTTTTAAGATGAGCTACATGTAACGCTTAGGAAGCGGCGTCAGACGCAGACTCAAAGGTCGTGTCCACAAGTCCGCGACTTTTCATTAACCCGAGGGCCGCGTTCCTTTCATTCCTACTGAAGAGTCCATAACCGCGTCTCCTGAAGTGGTTTAGAGCTGCGTCTCCTCAGCAAGATGGAACCACCCTCCATGACTATTCAGACTTGTACTTCAAGGTTGCGCCCTATCAAGGGACCAGAGTCGCGTCTCTATTGAGTCAGAGACGCGTCTCTACCAACCGGCTGAAGACCCGCGCGTCATTCTTGAGGGGCCTAAACTGTGTCTTCATTTCAAAGATCGCGTCTCTCTTGAGGTCGCATTTCTTCAGTAAATTAATAGATGTGTCTCCACTCCGAGTGAGGACTGCGTCTCTAAAGCAACATGATTCCTGCGTCTACAAGACTTGCATCCAGTCTTTACTTCTACAATCAGTTCAACAGTATACTGGCACAAGTAGACGATTGTTTACCCCTGATTCAACAGTACACTAACAAACAGCTCAGAGCACTGAGGAGGTCTGGACTGCGTATTTAGACACTCATCACGATCATCTCTGGTGGCTTCAAAGAGTTTTACAGTACACTCACGAAGACCATATTTCAGACAGGATCAAGCACAGAGTATCTCAAATGATTGTCAGTCCAATCATAAGAAGTATGAATTCAACCAGAGTCCAAAGTATTTCGAAATCCGTCTCAGTCAACCGCGGAATATCGAAAACTTTGGAGGGGGTTCTGTAGGCTGTCTAAAAAACACTGAAGACAAGTCATCAAAAAGTAGAAGCCAAACTCCAGATGCAAGGCTAATCATCGCCACCAGCGCAGCACCAAGACGCGAGGTTTGAAACCCGCGTCTCAACATCACTGCAAGGACCAAGACGCAGAGCATGAAAGTCGCGTTTCAGCATTATTGCAGTACCAAGACGCAGAGTCCAAAGCCTGCGTCTCACGTGAAGCTTGACGCAGAATTAAAATGTAACGCCCTGATCCGGCGGGTACAGAGACGTCACTGCGATGTATATACGCAGGTCAGAAATACCCTCACGTATACACGCTAAGCATCAGTACAGGTAAGAATCAGAGTACGGAAGCACGTGGTCATTATACATTCCAACACATGAGTACAGTTACAAAGTTATCACAGGAAGTGATAAATATTACAATAATATTACATCACCAACAGCGCAAATGCAAGAATACAAGGTGATATACATGTATGAATAGTACAAATGGAGGCTCAGAGTCATAACAGGAAAACTCTAGAGCCGAGCAGGGGGCTTGGAAGGATGGGGTTTTAGACGGTCTACTGGAGATCCACGCTACCGCTGCGCCACTCTGATCAACAACTGGGAGAATCCACACGCTCCAAGCTCCATGACCTGGACATGAGGATCCAGAGGAGTCAGAACTCCCCGGCGAGTGGTGATGCGAAAGCCAGATGGCGAGTATGGATAAGCACATGTGTATCGATAAATCTGGATCATAAACATGAAAACCGTGTCGTAGGCACAAGCATGCAGAAGTAAGTAGATATATAGCAATTGATATCAAGCAGGAAAGACTCATAGTATGATCAGATAAGAGAAGAAGACTTGTGAAATAGAATACAAATGGAAAGGCAGGATATGAACATGTATAATATAATAATCATAAAACTGGAAATCTGACATAAAATCCGATACAAGCAAACATGGCAAGGCATACTACTGATTCATAGCTGGCATCTTTTATTATTATTATTACTCGTCTTACCCCGATGTCTAGATATGTGAACTAGCGTCCCAGCGTACATATATCCACATCTGAGTAAAGCAAGTCTGTTATTGGAAACAAACGGGGGTATCAACGAACAATGTTTACAGTGGGTCCCGTACATACTCGGGACCACGGCCCAGGATTGTTCCGTTGCTTGGTGGATGGAACCTGCCGCAAGGCGATCAGAATGGTCTTATAGAATGCCCTTATCAAGATGGTACCAAGAAGGAGGGAGCCAGCACTCCCCTCGGTCGCCTGGAGGCCCACAGGTCAGACCGGAAGTTTTAATTGCACAACATGCCTAGTACCACTGTAAACACGAATATATATTGATAGCCGCAAGTTTCCCTCGACCCGATGTAAGTTATTCCTTTTTATGATTTATTCTGTAGTTATCCAATTTATGGGAATAGCAGGTACAAGACATGATCAGGAATTCAGGAGTACATGAGTGCTATAGATTCAGGTCACTGTATATATAATACAGAATAACACGGCAGGATTTCCGTAAATGTGATAATCACAGGTCAAGTGTTAGTATGTCAAGAGGCAAGTGATAAGTCATGTCATAATAAGAAGCAAGTGTCAAGTAGCAAGTCGGTGTCAGGTAATGACACAACAGTTGTCAAGTGATACAGACAGGTGTCAGGTATTAGCATGTAGATGGTAGGTATCAAGCAATGTCAAGTGTTAATATATCAAGTGTGTACTTGGCAAGTGATAAAATAATAGCTGAGCACAATCAAGCAGAGCTGAGCAAGCTGGAGCAAAGCTAATGTACAACACTAAATGTTATCACGCTCGGCGTGGTTACCACTCACAGCGTAGCTAGACACACGTGTCGCAGTAAGCGTATGAACGCTATACTACTACTCACGGGAAGGCAATGCTCACGGGGTAATTACACTCGAATGGAGTAAGCGGTAAAGTGTTGACGCTAGGTCCGCCTACCAGGCGTAGCATAGAGAAAGCCCAAAGGACTTTAAACCTCAAAGGTTGTACCCAGAGGTTAGGGTACCTGCAGAGAAGGTGTTAGTTCCAGATACAAATACATAAGACAATCAAGTCGATCCGACGAAATGGGAAAGCCAAGAGGAAAGCGAGAACACTCGCCTAAATCTACAGAAAATACTGTGAAGTCCCTGATCTCCGGAATTCAGGTAACCAACGCGTAAACGCGTTAAAGGGAAAGTGATAGAGGAGAAAATCAAGAGAGAGAAAGAGAATGAGAGAGAGGAGAGAGAAAGTGAGAGCTAGAGAGAGAAGTCCATGGAGAGAGAGAGTACAGGGGACGCGAGTTTGAGAGTGAGACGCGGGGGTCGCAGACGCGGGGTTTGCGTTGCATAAATTCCCACAAACGCGAGGTTCGAGACCCGCATTCAAGTTAGGACACGAGGAGAACGCGGACACGGACGTGGGTTCCGCGTTGCGTTAACACGAGAGGAACACAAACGCGGGTAAGGGCTCCGCGTCGCGTTGACACGAGAAGGACACAGATGCGGGCAGGGGCTCCGCGTTGCGTCGATACAAGAACGCGAAGGCCGCGTTATACAAATGCCAAGAACGCGAAGATTCGCGTTAAGGAATTGCTTAGATGCGGGGTGAACTCCGCGTTTAGCAATTAACAGAGAGAAGGAGAGAGACAGGGAGATGAGAAACTGAGAGACGCATAGATGGGGAGAGAAGGACGCATGTTTTTGGGAGAAAAAGGGGAGACGCAAGTTTTTTTGGTCTCCCCACTTGTTGGGAAAAACAGTGAAGGAAAGAAAAAGGAAAGGAAAAGAAAAAGAAAAGAAAGAAAGAAAGGAAAGAAAAAGGAAGGAAAGAAGAAAGGGAGAAGAGGAGAATGGCCGGCCGGCGACGGCGACGGCGGCTTGGCCGGCGGCCCATAGGGCAGCCCAAACCCGACCAAGGAAGGGTGCAAGTCTGGCTCATTTCGAATTTTTAGGATTTTGAAAACGATGTTTCGGAGAGCGACGAGTTGGCTAGGATGGAAGAGCTCGCCGAGGAGGAGAACTTGGTGTGGTTGGTGGTGGCAAGGTGGTGTAGGTGGTGGTGAAAATGGTGGAGAAGGTGGTGGAGTTGGAGGGTGGATGGCCGGCCAAAGAAGCCACCATGGCTGTTTCGTTTGCTGGAAAAATGGAGAAGGAAGGGAAATATGAAAGAGAAAGAAAGAAGGAAAGGTGGATGTATATAAAAGGAGGGTGTATATATATAAGGGGAATGACTATTATAAGAATGCCATCCCACTAAAACCTGCGTCTCATCAAAAGAATGGCTGCGTCTAGGCAAAATGAACTGGACGCGGAGATGAGAGCCGCGTCCAAGGGAAAACGTGAGATTTGCGTTTGCCAGAAAAGACAAAAAAACATGGTTCAGAATTGACCTTGCAAGCATTAAATGCAGTATGGAGAGCCTCCCTACATTAAATGTTGAACCCAGGTTGGGTGAAACTCGCGTCTAGCGAGGAGAGAGAAAAATAGAAAAAGAGAAAAGTAAAATATCTAGATAAAATCTGGTATCTGGGAAAACACCGAAAACTCCGGAAAGGTCCAAAAAATAAAGTAGTTTGGAAAGCTTCCCAAAAATTCTCAAAAATAATAAATATTATTTAAAGATTTTTGGTGAAATCGGTTTTTAGAAATTCAATCCCATTTTCAAAATAAAAATTCTGAAGTTAACCGTCAATACCGGTCTATACCGGGTCGGCCGGATTTTGATAAAATCTGAAAAATCTCAGAAAATGCCAAAAAGGAGAAAATATAATTCTAAGTAGTAATATGAAAGCGGAATCCAGAAATTTAATTCCAATTGTAAAATAAAATTTCGGGAATCAACCAGTGATACTGGCCGACACCAAATCCAGTGGAATTTTGATAAATTCAGAAAAATCTCAGAAAAAGTATTTAGATAGAAAATGTGATTTTAAGAAGTTATGGGAAAGTCGTTTCTTAAAATTCAATTCCGTTTGTAAATTAAAAATCCGAGAATCGGTCAGCGGTGTCGGTCAACACCGGTTTTGAAGATTTTCAATTTAATTCTGAAAAATTTCAGAAAATCATGAAAAATCTAAAATATTGGAAAATGATGTTTGAAATTGAAATCGGTCAAATCGGAATAGCGAAAAGACCAAATCGAGCAATCCACCAGGATCGGGTTCCCGGTTCAGACTAGGGCTGACTCCGAGTCTACGAATCCCAATCCAAGGCAAAACAATCGTATAAATAATTCATAAAGCAAAACAAATACAGGAAGTAAATCGAAAAATACGATCGAAAAATCTGAATACGCAACTAAGTACGTATTCCAGGAGCGGGGTGTTACATTCCATCCACCTTACAAAAAATTGCGTCCTCGCAATTTCTATAAGGGGTAAAATGAACACAAAGAGGACATGGACTGGAATTATACCAATCAAGATATGAATAACTGTGAGCTGTTCTCCCTAATCGACTGAACGGTAAACTCAGGACTGAGACATCTCTGCCCTTCTGCCGTATATATACATCCTCTGACGGTGCCTATCATTATACTGATCTGATGTCTGCTTATAAAAGAACACTGTCAGAACTTCAAAAGACTAACCCATTCTGAATAATATAGAGTGAGCTGACTTGGTGAGATAATCAATAATACTTCAATCAGACTGCGAACCAATGCTGATGAAATCCATAGAAATCCGTAGTGCTGAAATCCATAATATAATATAAAACCCTGCATGGCATGATGTTGTCCTTCTGCAGTAGAATTACTGATGTGCTGCATACATACTAATTCCCTGAGAATAGACCGAGAATACCTAAGGTAAAGAAACCCTAATAATACTGAGTATAAATAAAGAAGGCCAATAATTAAGAATTTCTGTATACTGGGCGTTGCTAACTCTGAAAGACATAATCAAGAATATAGAATAACCCTGAAGAATTCTAAATACTGACTTCTGAATAATAACCCGACTGCAGAGATATCTGAGCAATGCAAGATTGGTCGAGTGGATCATTGACAAGGATCATGGCGATGGCTCAGATACAGCGATAAAACCATGTTCAGCGGATCCATGAAAGCACGCTAGGCAGAAGAAATCCGAGGAACGGGCTAGAGTGCTAAGCACTGAAGGAACTAGCCACGGGCAAATCAAGCCTAGGTGAAGCTATCGCGTAGCACAGTTCAGGTGTTAAGCATTAGGGTGCGGCGAAGCTAATGCTCTGCGAGGCTCGCATATGGCGAAGCTCACGCGGCGAAGCCAGCGCGTAACACAACGCTAAATGCTAAGTATTAGGGTTCAGCGAAGTTCACACCCGGTTAGGTTCACGGGTGACTAGAACACGACCCTCGCTTGGCGAAGCTAGCGGAGCCTATGGTCCACCAAATCAATAAAGACTGCCAGGAGTAAGTGGCCCTGAGAACACGATCAGGAAATTATAATAACCGAAATGTGTCCCGAATGCTGTCTCCTAAATAATAACCTGACTGCAGACCAGTTTTGAGAATACCCGAGTTCCATGAACATGGTCGAAGAAATTATGATCGTTATTGGAGTAATAGAAATGAAAAATACCATAACTCTGTCTGCCAGAAGTCCTGATTCTGGAATACTGTTATATACTGACACCCCTCATGTACAGTCTATCTGATTATATAAGCGATGACTACTTCGCTTGATGTACTGGTCTCCCGTGATGTATCCATAAATACAAGAATATAATGCGAGGCTGAAGATCTGTCCAATATAAGACAATGTGATGTACCAGAGCCGAGGAACGCCAGAATATAATGAGAGCAAACCACATCTGCTCTGTTGTTACCTCACTAGTCTATGCATATCTTAAATTGGCATAAAGATTACGAAAATCAGAATAGTAAAAATAGAAGAGACAGGAATCATGGAATAGGGAGGTAGACACGGACGGACTAAGATTGGTGATGATAGTGCAATGAGAATGATATGATATAGAGAATTTACCAACTCCCGAACATGCTAAAAATGGGGACAATGGTTACGGTTAGGACCTTCAGGGTTCATTTTTCAGATATTAAGCATCCTTTTCTTTTTCTCACTCCATCGTATTGAGCATCCTGACTTCCTCTTCAGTCAGATTATATATTTGCCTCCTCTCACCATGTGCCCTAGCTCTTGGTCTCCTTTGTGTATGACCCCATGCTTGATGCTGGGGATGAAGCGAGATCATTCTGCCAGTAGGTCCTGGATTCTCTCCCAATGGTGATATTGGATGAGTTGATCTGATTTGTGCGTTGTTCTCTGCCTTCTTGAACAGACAGTCACTTTTCAACTAATCTCCGGACCCGTATACGACATAATTCATAACCTCTCTGGTGGTTGCATTGTAGGTGCCCGGCTTCAGATAATACCCACACGTCATATGTTGAGGGCAAGGTTGGAGGGATGGCTTAGCTAGTGGGGCATCCAGGGGCCTGTTTGAGTCTTCAACTTCCATCAACTGAGTGGGTCTCTTTGCCAACTTCATCTGCATCTCATCTTGATCTTTCTTCTCTGGGTCCGTTCTACTTCCCGAGTAATGGCAATAATATGAGAATACTTCTTGGGCTGCTTGAGAATAAGAAACATCTTGATCCTCATCTTCAGTTCTCACTAAAATCTTACTTGCTCGGTTCTCCTTGTCAGCCACCATGTAAGATGCCAACTGACTATGCCTTAAGAATTTTACAGTGTACTTATCTACAATTCAATCTTCTTACCGCAATTTGATAAATCATCCTTTCATTTCTTTCTGAGTTATTACAGAGAAGAATCTTCTTATAGAAATCCTTCGAGAATTAGTCCCAAGTGATGGGCTTTTCCAGTCTCACTCCTTTCGCCAACCACCACATCCTAGCTACATCTTTCAACTAAATTTTGGTCACTTCCACTTGGTTCTCGTCAGGAACCCGAGTTGCCTTCAGAAGATCCGTCATGTTTACCGGCTACTGCTATGCATCCAGGGCTTCTCCACGCCCGAAAAGATTGTCGGCTGAAATTTCCTGAAATCTGATATGTTGCCTGGCTTCTGTTCCCGGAGAGCAACCAATGATTCTTGGTGCGGGACCTTCGTCTGTTCTTCTTAGTTTTTCATCATATTTTGCAGAAATTATCTCAAATCAACACTTCCTCCATTAGGGCTACTCTAAGAAGAACCAGAACCATTATGATTTCCCCATCTTTTCATGTCCGAGTTGGTTCAAGAATAACGAGAAACTGAAGTATGAAAGAATGGGAGGATTTCAGAATTCAAGGGTAAGATTATCAAGAGAGAATGGATAACTTTGTACTTACAGTTGGATTGTATAACCATGACTCATGCATTCCAGTTGCAAATTTCTTTACCATTAATTTGCCGACTGGTTGTATTGAGAATGTGAGAGCCTAGGCTCTAATACCATCCTGTAACGCCCCGATTCGGCGGGTACGGAGACGTCACTGCGACGTATATACGCAGATCAGAAATACCCTCACGTATACACGCTAAGCATCAATACAGGCAAGAATCAGAGTACGGAAGCACGTGGTGCATTATACATTCCAACACATGAGTACAGTTACAAAGTTATCACAGGAAGTGATAAATATTACAATAATATTACATCACCAACAGCGCAAATGCAAGAATACAAGGTGATATACATGTATGAATAGTACAAATGGAGGCTCAGAGTCACAACAAGAAAACTCTAGAGCCGAGAAGGGGGCTTGGAAGGATGGGGCTCTGGACGGTCTACTGGAGATCCACGCTACCGCTGCGCCACTCTGATCAACAACTGGGAGAATCCACACGCTCCAAGCTCCATGACCTGGACATGAGGATCCAGAGGAGTCAGAACTTTCCAGCGAGTGGTGATGCGATAGCCAGATGGCGAGTATGGATAAGCATATGTGTATCGATAAATCTGGATCATAAACATGAAAACCGTGTCGTAGGCGGAAGCATGCAGAAGCAAGTAGATATACAACAATTGATATCAAGCAGGAAAGACTCATAGTATGATCAGATAAGAGCAGGAGACTTGTGGAATAGAATACAAATGGAAAGGCAGGATATGAACATGTATAGTATAATAATCATAAAACTGAAAATCCGACATAAAATTCGATACAAGCAAACATGGCAAGGCATACTACTGATTCATAGCTGACATCTTTTATTATTATTATTACTCGTCTTACCCCGATGTCTAGATATGTGAACTAGCGTCCCAGCGCACATATATCCACATCTGAGTAAAGCAAGGCTGTTATTGGAAACCAACGGGGGTATCAACGAACAATATTTACAGTGGGTCCCATACATACCCGGGACCACGGCCCAGGATTGTTCCGTTGCTTGGTGGACGGAACCAGCCGCAAGGCGATCAGGAGGGTCTTATAGAATGCCCTTATCAAGATGGTACCAAGAAGGAGGGAGCTAGCACTCCCCTCGGTCGCCTGGAGGCCCACAGGTTAGACAAGAAGTTTTAGTTGCACAACATGCCTAGTACCACTGTAAACACGAACATATATTGATAGCCGCGAGTTTCCCCCGATCCGATGTAAGTTGTTCCTTTTTATGATTTATAGTATAGTTATCAAATTTACAGAAATAGCCGGTACAAGACATGATCAGGAATTCAGGAGTGCATGAGTGCTATAGATTCAGGTCACTGTATATATAATACAGGATAACACGGCAGGATTCCCGTAAATATGATAATCACAGGTCAAGTGTTAGTATGTCAAGAGGCAAGTGATAGGTCATGTCATAATAAGAAGCAAGTGTCAAGTAGCAAGTCGGGTGTCAGGTAATGACACAACAGTTGTCAGGTGATACAGACAGGTGTCAGGTATTAGCATGTAGATGGTAGGTATCAAGCAATGTCAAGTGTTAATATATCAAGTGTGTACTTGGCAAGTGATAAAATAATAGCTGAGCACAATCAAGCAGAGCTGAACAAGCTGGAGCGAAGCTAATGTACAACACTAAATGCTATCACGCTCGGCGTGGTACCACTCGCAGCGTAGATAGACACACGTGTCGCAGTAAGCGTATGAACGCTATACTACTACTTACGGGAAGTCATGCTCACGGGGTAATTACACTCGAACGGAGTAAGCGGTAAAGTGTTGACGCTAGGTCCGCCTACCAGGCGTAGCATAGAGAAAGCCAAAGGACTTTAAACCTCAAAGGTTGTACCCAGAGGTTAGGATACCTGCAGAGAAGGTGTTAGTTCTAGATACAAATACATAAGACAATCAAGTCGATCCGACGAAGCGGGAAAGCCAAGAGGAAAGCGAGAACACTCGCCTAAATCTACAGAAAATACTGTGAAGTCCCTGATCTCCGGAATTCAGGTAACCAACACGTAAACACGTTAAAGGGAAAGTGATAGAGGAGAAAATCAAGAGAGAGAAAGAGAATGAGAGAGAGGAGAGAGAAAGTGAGAGCTAGAGAGAGAAGTCCATGGAGAGAGAGAGTACAGGGGGACGCGAGTTTGAGAGTGAGACGCGGGGGTCGCAGACGCGGGGTTCGCGTTGCATAAATTCTCACAAACGCGAGGTTCGAGACCCGCGTTCAAGTCAGGATACGAGGAAAACGCGGACGCGGACGTGGGTTCTGCGTTGCGTTAACACGAGAGGAACACAAATGCGGGTAAGAGCTCCGCGTCGCGTTGACACGAGAAGGACACAGACGCGGGCAGGGGCTCCGCGTTGCGTCGATACAAGAACGCGAAGGCCGCGTTATACAAATGTCAAGAACGCGAAGATTCGCGTTAAGAAATTGCTTGGATGCGGGGTGAACTCCGCGTTTAGCAATTAACAGAGAAAAGGAGAGAGACAAGGAGATGAGAAACTGAGAGACGCATAGATGGGGGAGAGAGGGACGCATGTTTTTGGGAGAAAAAGGGGAGACGCAAGTTTTTTTGGTCTCCCCAATTGTTGGGAAAAAACAGTGAAGGAAAGAAAAAGGAAAGGAAAAGAAAAAAGAAAAGAAAGAAATAAAGGAAAGAAAAAGGAAGGAAAGAAGAAAGGGAGAAGAGGAGACGGCGGCCAAGGCCGGCAGCCCATAGGGCAGCCCAAACCCGACCAAGGAAGGGTGCAAGTCTAGCTCATTTCAAATTTTTGGGATTTTGAAAACGATGTTTCGGAGAGCGACGAGTTGGCTAGGATGGAAGAGCTCACCGAGGAGGAGAACTTGGTGTGGTTGGTGGTGGCTAAGGTGGTGTAGGTGGTGGTGGAAATGGTGGAGAAGGTGGTGGAGATGGTGGTGGAGTTGGAGGGTGGATGGCCAGCCAAAGAGGCCACCATGGCTGTTTCGTTTGCTGGAAAAATGGAGAAGGAAGGGAAATATGAAAGAGAAAGAAAGAAGGAAAGGTGGGTGTATATAAAAGGAGAGTGTATATATATATATATATATATATATATATATATATATATATATATATATATATATATATATATATATATATATATATATATATATATATATAAGGGGAATGATTATTATAAGAATGCCATCCCACTAAAACCTGCGTCTCATCAAAAGAATGGCTACGTCTAGGCAAAATGAACTGGACGCGGAGATGAGAGCCGCGTCCAGGGGAAAACGCGAGATTTGCGTTTGCCAGAAAAGACAAAAAAGCATGGTTCAGAATTGACCTTGCAAGCATTAAATGCAGTATGGAGAGTCTTCCTACATTAAATGTTTAACCCAGGTTGGGTGAAACTCGCATCTAGCGAGGAGAGAAAAAAATGGAAAAAGTGAAAAGTAAAATATCTGGATAAAATTCCAGTATCTGAGAAAACACCGAAAACTCCGGAAAGGTCCAAAAAATGAAGTAGTTTGGAAAGCTTCCCAAAAATTCTCAAAAATAATAAATATTATTTAAAGATTTTTGATGAAATCGGTTTTTAGACATTCAATTCCATTTTCAAAATAAAAATCCTGAAGTTAACCGTCAATACCGATCTATACCGGGTCGACCGGATTTTGATAAAATTTGAAAAATCTCAGAAAATGCCAAAAAGGAGAAAATATAATTCTAAAAAGTAATATGAAAGCAGAATCCAGAAATTTGATTCCAATTGTAAACTAAATTTCGGGAATCAACCAGTGATACTGGCCGACACCAAATCCACTGGAATTTTGATAAATTCAGAAAAATCCCAGAAAAAGTATTTAGATAGAAAATGTGATTTTAAGAAGTTATGAGAAAGTCATTTCTTAAAATTCAATTCCTTTTGTAAATTAAAAATCTGAGAATCGGTCAGCGGTGTCGGTCAACACTGGTTTTGAAGATTTTCAATTAATTCTGAAAAATTTCAGAAAATCATAAAAAATCTAAAATATTGAAAAATGATGTTTGAAACTGAAATCGGTCAAATCGGAATAGCGAAAAGACCAAATCGAGCAATCCACTAGGATCGGGTTCCCGGTTCAGACTAGGGCTGACTCCGAGTCCACGAATCCCAATCCAAGGCAAAACAATCGTATAAATAATTCATAAAGCAAAACAAATATAGGAAGCAAATCGAAAAATACGATTGAAAAATCTGAATACGCAACTAAGTACGTATTCTGGGAGCGGGGTGTTACATAAAAGCTCGCATTTCTCAAGCATCACCTCGATGACAAAACGCGAGGCTCAAAGCCCGCGTCTCAGTTATAACTGCCCTCATTACTGGGTCAATTACTGCCCACGTAATGAGGGAGTTAGCCCCCATTATGGAGTATTTTTAGGGGACACTTTTACCCCCTGAAACCTCTATAAATAGCCTAGTTTACTATGGAAGAGGGGTCAGAAGAACTTCGGTTGTAAGCCGTAGAAAGACCAAGATCCCTAGCTAAAAGAAAGAGAAAGTTCAGCTCTTTTAATAACTTGCTGCGTACAAGTTTATTTTCCCTATAGTCTCTTTGAAATTCTTGTTGGACAGAAGCTGTGTTACTTCGTCCATCTCCAAGGAGAGGATTCCCAAGAGGTTCTGACGTTCACTCGGTCAAGGAAAATAAGATTCACTTTCCATCGTCACATTAAGAACCCGACATTAAATAAAGAAAAGATTTGAGCTTAAATATCTTTCCTCTCTTGTAAAAGAATTATTGACCTGTTGTAATTTTCTTTACAATCAAACAAAGAATTTACACCTCGATCTTCAATTTTCCTCACCAAATAGTGTTAAGAGAAGAGGACTTTTGGGGAGTGGGGTGATTGGAGAGATCAATAGTGATGCCAACCAGAGGATCCAATCCGGTTGGTTGAAATGGATGAGTGCAATAGGAGTTTTATGCCATTGTAATATTCTGTTGTGGCTGAAGGAAAAGTTTTATCGAACTGCTATTAGGCCAGTTTTGTTATATGACGCAGATTGTCGGGTTATAAAGAGATATCATGCCCAGAAGATGAGTTTAGCTGAGATGTATATGCTTCGTTGGATATGTGGTAACCGAGGAGAGATAAGGTGAGAAATCAGGATATTCGTATTAAGATAGTTGTACCCCCTATAGAAGAGAAGATGAGATAAAATCGCCTACGATGGTTTAGTCATGTGCGCTGTAAACCTATAGATGCGCTAGTCTGATGAATAGAGCGTATCAAATTAAGTCAAGTTAAAAAAGCACAGGGGAGACCAAAGAAAGCATGGATGGAGGTAATATGACAAGACATAGAGGCTAGAGGTCTTAATGAAAGCATATTGCTCGATAGGAATGAGTGGAGAAAGTTGATTCATGTCCCCGATCTGGCGTAATTCTCTTTTGGTTCATGTAGCCTACCCAAATACTTAGGACAAATGGCTTAGTTGTTATTGTGGGGGTGATCGAGACGGGACGCTAGCTTAGCTTCGCAAATCGCCGGCCATTTTTGTTGTCGGATTTAGGATTGATTTTTTTTTTGTCTGATTTATATAAAACCAATAAATTTGATCACACATTTTAGAAGTTCCCGTCGGGCCTGTTTGGTTAAGGGTGGAAGTGAGGAAGTGAAGAAGTGGTAATAGTTCCCTTTGGAACTTGGGAATTGGTTAGTAAGTTTTCTGGTGTTTGGATGTTGTTAGGAAGTGTGGTTTGGAAAATGTTATGTCTTTTTCGGTGTTTGGATGGTAATGTGGAAGTAAAAGTGGAAAAGTTGACTACAAAGTTGACCGCAAAATAATATTAAATTAAAAATTAATTAAGAAAAATAAAAATTAGACTGTAATTAGAATACAAGTGAGATTTACATGAGCAAAAAATTAACTGTTTTGTGCTACAATTTATTACAAATGAGATTTACATGATCACAAAATTAACTGTAGCACTCTGGAAGTGAGGAAAACGTTGTGTAAAAGAGAAAAGAGAGAAGGAAAAAAACTTTTTCCATTTTCCTTTTCTGGTGTTTGGATGAACCGCGGAAATGAGAAAAGACACTTCCCACTTCCTCACTTCCACCCAATTCCTTGAATCCAAACAGCCCCGTCGTGGCTTTGGCCGAGTGGTTAAGGCTTGTGTCTGCTAAGTACATGGGGTTTCCCCGCGAGAGTTTGAGCGATGATTTTAACTTTTTGTTCTAGCAAGAAAAACATTAAGGAAAATAAAGAACAGTCTTATGTTAAGCCTCTAGATTCTAACTGCCATTTTAACTTTTTGTTCTAGCAAGAAAAACAATTTTCAAGGAAAATAAATAACACTTTTATGTTAAGCCTCTAGATTCTATCCCTCGATAATCACTGTGGACTTTTTGAATCTAATCATTAGTAAGAAACCCCTATAGACAACCTTTAAAAAAAAAAAAAAAACTCTAAAGACAATTTGATGCCACTCTTAATCTTATAATTATAGGAGTAATAAAGCAATTTGTTACATAACTTTTACAAAAAGCTTTTGAAAAGATAGGGCCTGTTTGGTTATCGGCCATAATTCGTAAGTGGTAATTGGTAAAGTCTATTACAATTATAAATGAGTTATATGCATGTAAATTTTACAGTGTTTGGTTGGTAATATAAAGTTGAAAGTGGGAAAGTGTAATGTATTTTACGGTGTTTGGTTGTCATAATGTGTAAGTCGTAAGTGAAAAAGTTGACCACAAAATTAACTATTTGATGATTTAAAAAGTTTTAATATTACAAATAAATATTAAAAACGATAAATATTAAAAAAATTAATATTAACATAAAAAATAATACAAATTTGCATGACCACAAAATTAATTGTAACTGAGCTGTAAGTGAGTGGTAATTGGGTTGCAAGTGATTGATAGTTTAGGTGCGTAAGTCTTTTACAAATTCCAGTCCAAACAAACGCCGTAGTTGTAATTGAGTTGTAAGTCATTTACAAATTACGGAGTTTTACGTCTTTTACTGTGAAACAAACAGCCCCACAGTGGAACGTGAGTTACAAGGAGCTTGCAAGTAACCCGGTAGAAGTAGCACAACTAATCAGTGAGAAAATCCCCTTTATATAATTGAAGAGGGTGAGAAGACCCACTTTGTACCAAAAATTGTATATAGAACAAAAATCACCGGCCTAGAAGTTCAGGTGCTAATAGCCAATGCATATATTTATGTACCTTAGTTTAAAGTAGTAGAAAAATTGGATTATTTTAAACTAAGATCTAAGAATGCTAAATACTTTAGAGGCTGTTTGTTTTGGGGCGAAAGTGAGGAAGTGGGAAAACTCATTTTCCATTTTTTACGTTTGTTTGGAGTCGAAAATGAAAAATGAGAAAATTGCTTTTTCTTTCCCCTTTCTCTTTTAAACCTCCTTTTCACACAATCATTTATCACTTTTAGGATGCTACAGTTAGTTTTGTGATCATGTAAATCTCATTTGTAATAAGTTGTAACTCAAACAGTTAATTTTGTAATCTTGTAAATCTCACTTGCTGCTTAATTACAGTTTTAAAAAGTCATAATTAATATTTATTTTAATATTATTTTGTAATCAACTTTATGATCAATTTTTTCACTTTCACATTCACATTACTAATCAAGCGCCGAAAATCACAATATATTTTTTCACTTATTATAATCAAACACTGAAAAAGGAATGCACCAATCCTAATGTTCTACGTTTTCCTCCCCTTTCCCACTTTCACCTTTTCGTACCACTTCCAAGAAACCAAACTGGCTCAAAGGAAATGCACAAATACCATTTCCTACGTTTAAACACAAGTATCATACAATAGTGCATAAAGTAGAAAATATCTTATTTATAAGTTATACGTGTATTTTTTTCTTCTTTTTTCCTTAGGAAAAGAATTAGGCCTTAAACTTGAACGCCTAATTCACTTAGCTATTTATTTTATCAGCCTCTCATAATAATATCTCCTATTTCATCAGATGTATGTATTACCCAAATTGATCTCAGCACTTTGCACTAAAAGCTCATGACATATTAAATAGTCATTTCAATATCTTTTATTTTACTGAACTCATAAGAGAGCACTATTCATATCAGTATATTTATACACATATATTACACAAACACAACACATGTAACATGTAATGCATGTATGCACAAGTACTTCTCTACTCCTCCCCCACCACCTTTCTCTGATATATATATATATATATATATATTATATATTATATATATATATATATATATATATATATATATATATAATAATAATAATAATACCCCGTCTACCCCCATCCAGTGCCACTCTCCTTAAAACAGATACAACAATTTGTACGCACATGTTATATATATTCACACACAGTCTTTTCTTCTCCACCATAGGCTTTCCTCCATAAATGCGCACACACACACACATAATGCACATACGAATACACACACATATATGAGATAGTTCCGAAAGCATTCAAGCTCGATTCGTTCCTACTCAAATACCAAGATCCGATATTCAAATACAAGATCCACTGCGTTAAAATTGATCTATATTATTTAAAGTAACTAAAAATCAAAAACTAATTGTTTTGAATACTTTTTTCCCATCCATCAAGTAGGCGCAAAATGGATGGCCGAAAATAGTGAATTGGTTAGTTTAACGGTGTAGAATATTTGAAACTTAATAAAAATAGGTATGTAAGGATTTTTAAATGTTTAAATCATGATTAAATGTTCGGATTGAGAATTTATATGTCTAAACATATAGATTAAACCAACGTGCTATTTTCAGCCGTTCGTTTTACGCCTACTCCTACTTGATGGATGGGCAAAAAGTATTCAAAATACTTATTTTTTTATTTTTAGTTGCTTTAAATAATATAGATCAATTTAATGGAGTGAATTTTGTATTTGATTGTCGGATCTTAGTATTTGAGTGGGAAGGATTCGGACTCGAATCCTTCCGAAATTACACATGTCTCTCCACACCACACAAAGATAAATATTTTGGACGGATTTGAGGCTCTTGATCCGAGGATAAGTGAAGGATTAGAGTAATGAACTCTGAGACTATTACATCAAGTCTATGAAATATTCCTTTTTGAATTTTTGGTAAATAAATACTCTCCAACTCAACGAGTTAAAAAAATAGCCCTCCCTATTTGCTCGAATCAGATCTAACAATTGTATCAAAAAAGTAGTCTCGATCATTGGTTAAGAAATCAGCCTCAACATTTCTAGTGCATATTCCTTTTTGTTTAATATGGAAGACAAAGAAAATGATATTTTTTTTCTTTGAAAAAATTCACAAGTTTAAATCATAACTTTTAAAGCAAAAGAAATCTCCACCATCGTCGGGAAAAGAAACTCCGGCGAAAGGAGAATAGAACGTCTCGTTTGATGCAGGCACACGAATTACTCAACTTTCACGAACTGCTAGTAGCCCTCATACGTCAAACAATCAAGGTTGTGTATGTGCACTTTGTAATTAGTACGAAAATCCCCTCACCCATTTACACTGTGTCTGGAGATTAGAATCCATCATCTTTCTACGAGGGAAGTAAGAGTTCTATGGTTAGTTGGCACCAAGAAAAAAGTTCTAAAGATGAAATTTTAGATACGTACTTCTCACATCTTTTATATTTAGAAAAATAGTTCTTAATTATCGTGATTATTGAATCTGTCCCAGTTTTTTTACTTTTTGAGGGTCATAGCTTGGTGTAAGTGAAATTTAACTACAAATCTCTTGCCTATTGCAAATAAGTTTTATCACTATAGTGACACATGCAACTTACCCTTAGTTTTTTTTTTTTTTTTTTTTTGGGGGGGGGTTGGATTTTAAGAAAAAGTTGAGATTTCTTTAATTGTTTCATCCTATTGTTTCATATTTTTTTGCCTTTGGTTCTCTATGAAAATCAACCTTTACTATTAGGAGATTAAACATCGCCTGATAGAGATTCTCTCGTTCTACTAGATGATATTCTTAAGCATAAATTGCAATGGCTCTAGCATATTTGTTCCTGTAAAGAAAATAAAGGATGAGATTCATTGGATAAAAATTATAAAACTGAAAATCTCTTCTCCTCCTTATAAAATATAATCTCTCTCAAGATCTCTCGCAGAGTTTTTAAACGCATTCATTATTTTTATCTTGAGCTTTTAAAGCATCCATCTGAAATGGAAACCCCAGATGTCTGTGCGTCGCAGGGCATAGATCTGTGAAGATCCATTTACTATTATAGAGAGCTTGATCACCACACGGAAACAGTGACTTTTTTGTAGGACAACGATTCAGAACTGGATTTCTAAACTTGATTTATACATTTGCTTCCTCTCTCTATCAACTTGTCATAAACTTTTTCCCCCTTGAATAAAGATCAGTAGACATTTGCTTTCTCTCTCTAGCAACTTGACTTGTCATAAACTTTTTCCCCCTTAAATAAAGATTAATAAGACCCAAAAAAATTTATCTCCCATTGGCTCGGTGAGATTTTGAAAAGTTATCTTGCAATTCAATGGGCTCAATGATATGCACACCTCCCTCTCCCTCTCTCTCCATCCATATCCACAAGTTGATTTTGAGCAATATGCAGTCCTTGCATTTAAAAGAGAGGGATGGTGTGAAGCTGCTGATGAGGTCTATAAGGACATGCACATGTTGGTTTTGGATTAAGATCTTCCGCCCATACTTGACCTTATCGCGGAAAGAGAGTGTTGGAGGGAGAAATGGTCGATGGGAAGACTAAGAGTACTCATGGTAGTGATAGCGGGACGGTAGCATTATGAGCGCAGAGTAGGTTTTGGACACTACAAGCAAAGTTATGGTTTGTATAGGTTTTGTAACGCTCTGATTCCGCGGATATGAGACGCTATGGCACAGTATATATATCAGGCGGAAATAGCCTTAAGTATATATGATCGTCGCTAATATTGCACATTCTTATCATATTCTCATACTTATTATAGAATAAACTCTATATTTTCTAATTATTGTTTAATTTATTTGCAGGCCTGTTACTAAAGGAAAGGGACGAGAAACGAGCCCAAAAGCCCATCAAATTCGGATTTAAATCAGAATCAATTCGAAGTCAGTAAATCAGGGCAGATCAGGTTGGTTCAGATCAGTTGAATATCAGTTAAAAACATCTCTTCAAATTAATCGGTTAAAACCAATGTTCAAAGGCCGTTTCCTCAAATCCAGGAGCTGAAACTAGAAATCCAGAACTGGATAAAATAATATGTCGAAATCAGGGACCCCCCACCATTTGGGTGTGGCCACCTGGCCACATCCAGGCCGTGAAAACGCGGCCAAAGCCGCGCTTCCTCAACTCTGTTGCAACAGTTGGGGGAGCATTTGCTCCCCTATCTTCGTACGCCCCTCCCCATTGGGTTTTGCTAATAAATACTGAGTTTTTCAGAGCGTACAGGGGACGATGATGCAGAAATAGAATTTAGTCCACTTTTTCATTCTTTTTAGTGTAGGTTTTTTGTTTTCCTTTTATGTAATTTTCAGTTTTCATTTATGTAATTCAGAGGAGATCAGAGTTTCATAGGAGAATGAGAATGAAGCTTAAGCTGAGAGTGACACCGGTGTAGTTGTTCTTCTTTTCTCTTATTGTTATAAAATCGAATCTATAGTTACCTTTTTTATGTACTTTATTTTTGTGTTCTTCTTCTTCTTTTCTACTTCTCTCTTTCTTGTACCAATCGCTATCCAAGTGAGTCTTATAGCATCGAAAGAGCCTGCCTTTGCAAGTACCACCGCTAGCTCATGACGATGGATTTTAGTCTCAGTCTGTATCATTTCATGCTTGTTTTGTCTTGATGATGTAATGTGGAAGAGACGAGAATCAACTCTTATGGGTTATGCGCTGAATGCCTCCACTTCAAGGTACATCGTCGCCAAAGATTCAAGATAAGCTTTTGGTCAAAGGAGGTAATTAATTATTTTTTATTTCTTTCTTTTACTTTTAGTGTAAATTACCAACTCCACAATCTTTCAAATCCCTTTCATTCTTTATCAATTTCTTTGTATATATCGCTTCTATTTCTCCACCTTCTCATTCTACCACTTTCTTCTTAACTTGACTTTAACTCCATTTTTTTTTCTTTTCTTTTTGAGAACTAAAAGAAAATTTTTAACCATTAATTGTAGCATAAAAGAGATCTTGCTTAAAAAGCTTTCATCGCTAGTCCCTCCTTGTGGATCACGACCCGCATAACCATTTGCTATAGCGGTAATATTGAGAATTTGCACTCTTTATTCTTAAGTACTAAAATTCTGTATTTTTGTGTGCAGGTAAAAACTCAATCAAATTTTAACGCTAAGCCTCAGTACAGGGAATAAATACTATGCACAAAATTATTTTCAGCATAAATAAGTACAATGATACCTGCAAGTGAATCAGTGATCATGATGGATATGGAAATAGGAGCAAATCGGAGAATAAAGACATAATAATAAAGATACCTATGAAGGGTATAGGTGACGAGCCTCCTTAGTGTATCCTGAGAACTATCTGGTACTATGATGTCTTAAATCTCTAACCTGGCACGCAACCCAGAGTCATCAGAATGCAACCTAGTAAGTGATAAAATGAATGAAGCTGTAATATATGCTATAATAGTATAATCACGATAATATATAATAGATGTCATGATAACGGTGATATAATATAAATATTCTAACAATCGGTATATCGATTATGGGTATGTTATCGTACTATAACATCATCAACACCTATATGTTATGACAATGTTTGCCTCTATAATACTATATAGTACATGATTATAAATCATAACAGTGACAATTGGGAAGAGATATATATATATGCCTCAACTAACTTTATGTTATTATACCCTTAACATGTTCTTTTATGAATATGAGTAATAAGATTCATTATTTAGTTATATATTAACAATATCAATTTACTTAATTAACATGTATTAAGTCTTAATTATTTCTTATTTATTTATACTAATAGAAATAGTAGCATGGTGGTATAATGATTTATATGAACGTGTATACATAAAGTACGCAGAACAATCACGCTATAATATTGGGGTTATACAACAACAAGTGTGTTTAAAGGTAACACATGGAACAGACAATATATGAAATGTAGAGCATACGTGTACATGAATAGTATGTCTCCACATGAAGTGCAAGGTATACATGTAACATGACGGTGACAAGATACCAAGAAATGTAACAAGTATAAATGGATAATAATATACATGTACCGAGCAAGTCATGTTATTTATACAATAATAATAATTAGTATCGCTTGATATTTTAATCCATCTCTTCTAGTATCCCAGAACACTGGCAGTTCATATCGAAGCCCGTACTCCAGCCGAACCCATCCAAACATGACATACGGGTACCATTATCCGAACGAGAGAGTGCCTAAATAGCAGACATTCCTGATGTCATCATTGGTGGGTTATTAAATGTATCATGTGCTGGGCCTGAATAACTAGTGCAATGAGGATGCCTCCATCATGCCAATACCCCGCGATACGAGATTCTAGAGGTGGCTCTCACAGATTTAAGAGGTGGACCCCACCATGTATATGGTGTAGTACTTTGTTCCATGTGCCGCTTAGTTCCACACACCATGTGCCGAACGTCAGTATGACTGTGCGTATAACAGGAATACATGATAAGAGAATACTGAGTCTGGTTATTAACAATATCTATAACAAGAGCACCGGAGACATCCTCGTCATCCACACCACGTGGAGTGAGGATTCTAGAGGTGATCCCACAGATTCAGAGGTGACCCCCACCACGTATAGGTGTGATATGACACTTTGCTCTGTGTGGCACTTAGTTTCACATATATTTCACCTGACGCTGGCATGACTGTGCTAATAACAGGTATACCAGAGTACAAGTATGCTAGCTTATTAACAATATTCAATGGGACATGAGCAATTCTTATATCACTGAATAAGATAAAGAAACGGAGATGTGTGACTTAATAGGTAGCCCCCACCACATACCGGATATCAATAGTTAACATGACTAGTAACAATATATATCAATACCAGTAACAGGAAATGATCATGTAACGGGAATACAGGAATATCATGTACAATAATCTATATAATATGATAGTAATCCATGCAATAGGAATACAGAAATAATCAACGCATGTATACTGGTGAATCCATGTAATAGTGGTGTATGAACATGATGATAACTGTGTACAGTGTATCCATGTAGCGATGGTACAAATATATGAAATCACGGTAGCAGTGAATAGTATTGTAACGCCCCGATCCAGTGGGTACGGAGACGTTACTGCTACGTATATATGTAAGTCGAAAATACCCTCACATATATACGCTAAGCATCAGTACATGTAAGAATCAGAGTTTAGAAATACGTGGTGCATTATAATTCCAACATATAAATACAGTTATAAAGTTATCACCAAATGTGACACAATATTACAAGAATATTACATCACAGGCGCAAATGCGAGAATATAAAGAGATATACAATATGACAGTACAAAGGGCGCTCACGAGTTTAGAAAAAACTTGAGAGACGAGTAGGGGCCTGGAAGGATAGGGTCTCAGACGGTCTATCAATAATCCACGCTTTCTCTGCACATCTCTAATCAGCAACCGGGAGAATCCACAAGCTCCACGCTCCGAGATCTAGACATGAGGATACAGGGGAGTCAGAACCCCCCAACGAATGGTGTGGTGAATACCAAGTGGCGTACAGGATAAGCACACGTGTATCGATAAATCTGAATTAAAAGAGCATGTATTGAAAACCGTGTCGTGAGCACAGACACTTCAGCATGGGGTCTGTTTGGATTTAAGGAATTGGTGTGAAGTGAGGAAGTAGGAAGTAAGATTTATTTCCTTTAGGAAAAAGGGAAATGAGTAGTAGTTTTCTGGTGTTTGGATGGTTGTTGGAAAGTGTGGTTTGGAAAATGTTTTGTCGTTTCCGGTGTTTGGATGGTAATGAAAAGTGGAAATGGAAAAGTTGACCACAAAGTTGACCGCAAAATAATATTAAAAAAAAAATAATTAAGAAAAAAAAAAATAGATTGTAATTAGAATGCAAGTGAGATTTACATGACCAAAAAATTAACTGTTTTATGCTATAACTTATTATAAATGAGATTTACATGACCACAAAATTAACTGTAGCACTCTGGAGGTGAGAAATGGTTGTGTAAAAGAGAGATGAAAGGGAAAAGGGGGTTTTCTTATTTTCCTTTTCCGGTGTTTGGATAGATAGGGAAATGAGCAATTATACTTCCCCACTTCCTCACTTCACTCGGATTCCTTACATCCAAACACGCCCATGAATGAAACATCAAGTAATGAGTGATAACCGAGAATGAATATAAATCGAGGAGTGATTAAGTCAGGATTATAAGTACAGTGGAACATGAGCTATATCAAGCAAGAGACCAGAGGAGTAGCATACATGTGGTAAACTGAAAATATAATAATGATTAATAAAATCAAAAATTCGAAGTAAAACCTGATGAAAGCAATTGTGGCAAAATCCAGTGATATAACTAAGTTTGTAAAGTAACACAACGAGTTATTATCTTGGCATCTTATTATTATTACTCGTCGCGACCCATATATCTGGGTATATGTCCTGGTGTAAATCTCAACATACATACATCCATATATAAGTAAGTTGAGGTTGGTTATTGGAAGCTGATGAAGAACTGATGGCTCATATTTATAGTGGTTTTTGTCCGCATAGGGCACAACCTACGGGTGCCCAAAAACACAAACACGCATCTTTTGGGTGTCTAAAAGCACCGTAACACGAGTCGTCAGTTTAGTATTCTACAACTAAAAGCAAGGCATCATAACAACATTTATCAGTTTCCCCCATTCCCTGTGTAAGTGTCATTTTTATAGCATATTAAGTATAATAATCAGATTACGGGAATGTGTAGGAACATAACAGGTTCAGAGTAACAGAAGTACTTGCATAACATGAGTACATAACAGGAGATTAGGTACTACATTCTCGTAATGTAATAATTATGAGTGAAGAGTTAAACATGACAGGTATCAGGGGTTAATATTAAGATGATAAGTGATCAGGCATGTGGCAGGTGATAAGTGATAGCATAACAGGAGGCAGGTGTCAAGTAGTAGCAGTTAGATGTCAGGTGGTAACACATTAGTTGTCAAGTGATATAAACAGGTGTCAGGTAATAGTACGGCAAGTGTTAGCACATCAAGAGATAACATGTCAAGTGACAGCGTAACAACCAAGCACAAACAAGCGGAGTTTAAGCATTGTTGGAGGCATGGACAACAAACAGTTTATAATCACTAGAGCGCTTGACGGAGCTACTGAAATGACTCGGCTTAAAAGTTGAGTCTAAATTCCGGCAGAGTTTCGCCTAAACGAATCTAGTGGTAAAGCGTTCAGCGCAAACATGCCTACCAGGTGGAGCATGAGAGACCTGACGGTCTAAGCGCAATCCTCTTTTGAAAAGTGGGCGAGAGATCCTGAGGACTAGAGTACGTTCGGGGTGTAGGCGCACTCTCGACCACGAAACCCATAAGGTGCAGGCCTAAAACCAATTTTGTAGATAGGGCGGGAGTGGGCAGAAACTTGGAGTCGGTACTAGGGTACCTGCATGAGATGTTAGTACCACACGAGCATGCATATAAACGTGAGAATATCTAGGCTACCGTGGAGTGGTGAAGCCCGGAAGCTGAGTGGAGTGCCCGGAGGTTAAACACAACCTGAAGGTTGGGTATAGAAAAGTGTTGGCCAAGAGGCCCATCACTCTAGTTTTGATGATGATTAACTCATGTAGTTATAGTACTAATGATCTTGTTTTTAAATTAGTCTCAGATATGTGATCAAGATCTTAGTATGTGTTTAACTTCAACAAAGGATTTCAAGTTAAGTTTTGGAGCTAGCGCGTGTTGATTCAAGAGCTTGTGCATCAAGACCACATCAAGTACTCAAGAGGAGTCTAGATCTTTGGATCTTGTTTTGGACCAAGTCAAGAAAGAAGAAGAAGATTTTCAAGTGAAGACCTTCAAAACAGGACTTGTGTCTAGATTTATTTTGTTAAGATTTTGTTTTAGATAAAATGTAAAGGATAGATTAGTTGGTGGATTGCTCAAGTATCACATATACTCACACAAGATTTATATGTGTTTTCATAAAAGAGATTTCGTTTTGGAAAATATCGTTTTGATTTTTGAGCTTCAAAGTATATATATATATTCAAAACTTTATTTAGAGCTTAATGTCAAAAACATAGATATTTCATCATATATGTGTAGTGGATCATCTCCATACACACCAAGCTTTAAAGTGTTTAATATATCTTGTTTTTATATTTGGAGGAGTTTTGAAAAATTCGGTTTTCAATTTGAAAAATCATTTTTGGAAAAATAAAGATTTTTGCCTTAAACAAAACTTCCATATTACAAAAAATAGTTCAAAATATTTGTAACATGTTTTGATTTTTATGCAAACATGTTTGTATATCAAAGTATATTATTGAACTTATTTTTGTAGATTTTTAGAGAATTTATGGAATTTTATTGAAGGAAAATGACATGTTTTAAATCCCTATATTGTGCTGAACTAGCCTTCTGCCGGTCGACCGGCTGGTCGACCGCAGCAGAAGTCGGTCGACTGGGCGGTCGACCGATGTGCACAGCTTTGGCCGGTCGACCGCACGGTCGACCGCCAGAGAGCTCTGCTCTCTGGAAATGGCCCGGTCGACCGGGCGGTCGATCGCTAGGTCATTGTCCAGTTTGCGGTCGACCGGCCGGTCGACCGATCTGCCCTCGACCGTTGGCGGACGGTCGACCGTCAGCAGACAGATCTGCTGACTAGGCCTCCAACGGCCATATTTTGAAGTCTATTTATATTGTGCTCCCTTGGACTATTTTCTACAAGATTTGAAGTGGATTTTCAAGTTAGGTTTTCATACATCTTTTAGTGTTTATCTCCACTTGTTTAAGAGCCAAAATTTTCATATCAAAAGGAGAGTTTATCAAGAGTGTTTTCAAAAAGATTTCTTGAGTTTTTCATCATCATTCAATCCTTGTTTTTCTCACACATACTTGAGTTTTTCATTGATAAATCCATCCTATAGGAGAGTTGTTGTTTAGGTGATCAAAGTGTTGTGATCACCAAAGTTTTCATGCTTTGTATTTGAGGAGGCGGACTTGCGAGTTCGCGTTGCTTCGAGTTCTAGTGAGAGCTCGGTGTAGAGGTGCGACCTTGGTAAGCTTGCGTGCTTGCGTGTGTTTATTCTTGCGGGAACAAGAGAGGGACTAGAGAGTCCAAAGGAGTTCTAGTGTGAATTCGCTTGTAGGTGTTGCGACACCGAGTGATCCGGTGGGATCATTTTTAGTGAAAATCCTGTAAGATCACCTAGAGGGGGGGGGTGAGGTGATGGCTAATCTAATAGTCACTTATGAACACATAATGCGGAATTAAAACTAAGTTGACCAAATTAAACTTCTTTTAATTGAACACTTATGTATAACACAGAGTGTTGCCGAATTCCCCTTGCGAGGCTCTGGACAAACTCCTCTAGATTCCCCTTGAATGGGTTGAGGTGCCTCGTTGGCTCTCTTGGTTGAATACTAGTGTTAATAACAATCCCAAGAAAGTATAGCAATTATGAGCACAAAGGTATATCATGCATATAGAGATAAAGACTATAAAGTAATGCAAGATATAAGTGAGACAAAAAGAGTAAGAGAGCAAGAGTGAGCAATCGCAAACACAAGGTTTGTTTCGAGGTTCGAGCACACTTGCTCTACATCCCCGCCTTCGACACACGAAGGATTTCCACTATGCACGATCCAACCGGATCTCTCCTTGGTGCCGCAACACCTACAAGCCCTCGGACTCCCAAAGTCCCTTACACACCCACAAGCCCACCGGCTCGTCGAGGCCGCACCTCGTACAACAAGTCCGCACCCGAACTCAAAACACCGCGAGCACACTTGCCCGCTTCCTCAAATACAAAGAAAGATCTTGGTGATCTAAACACTTGATCACCTAACAAAACTCTCACTACAACACTCTCCTATAGGATAGATATAACTATGGATGCTCAAGTGTAGTGTGAGAAATCAAGGAAAGAACTTTGATGGAAAACTCAAGAAATCACAATAAACACTCTCTTGATAAAATCCCTTTTGATAGAAATATTGGCACTCTATTTTGTGGAGAAAACTTTGCTAAAAGAATGGAAATATTGGACAAAAGCTCTCCTAAAATCTTAGCTCAAAACAATGACAAACCCCCTTTTATAGAGGCCAGAAAAATCTGACCGTTGGGCTCTGTCAGAGCTGCCGGTCGACCGCCAACGGTCAAGAATCCGACCGTTGGAGCCTCCGTCGACCGGCCTGGTCGACCGCGCACCTGGAGCAGAGAATTACTTCTATGTCGGTCGACCGGTGCGGTCGACCGGAATTTCCAGAGAGCAGACTCTCTGAAGCGGTCGACCGGCACGGTCGACCGTTCTCCAGTGCTCACAGGCGTGCACGTCTGTGCACGTCCGGTCGACCGACCCGGTCGACCGGCCACTGTCAGTTCTGAAAAATCAGAACTGCCAGAACCAGAAAATTTGGGATTTAAAGATTGGTCTTTTTGGCTTAATAAAAAAATCCCATAAATACTTAGAAATTCTACAAAA
Organism: Agave tequilana; assembly: GCA_038442645.1. Lineage (NCBI taxonomy): Eukaryota > Viridiplantae > Streptophyta > Magnoliopsida > Asparagales > Asparagaceae > Agave > Agave tequilana. The sequence goes on from JAVJIF010010673.1 coordinate 131,875, forward strand.
AATAGTTTTATAATATAGAAACATGCTTGCACAAAATCAAGGCATGTATTAAGATTTGACTATTTTTGTAACTTGAAAATATTGGCTCATAATAAAAACTGTTTTTCTAAAAACATGTTTTTCCAAATTTTCATCAAATACAAAAACAAGATATACTTTAAAGCATAGTGTGTATGGATATGATCCACTACACAATCAAGATGAATATCTAGTTTTTGACATAAAGCACTAAACTTGGTTTTGGATATAAGATATGTAAACTTGAAATATCAAGAACCAAATAGAATTTTGCCACAATGAAAATCTTTTCTTAACAAGAAAATCTTTTATGAAATGAAATTTTTATCATGAAAACAATTCTATCAAGAGTGTGTGTGTGATATGACTTGAGCAATCCACCAACTATTCTATCCTTTACATTTTAACTAAAACAACAAAATCTTATACCTAGACACAAGTCTTCATCTTCTTGAAGTCTTCCCTTGAAGGCTTCTCATCTTCTTGACTTGGTCCAAGCTTGATCCAAAGCTCCTTGGATCACCCCGTGCTAGCTCCAAATCTTGACATTTAATCCTTTGTTGAGCTTTGCACCTACTAAGATCTTGATAAAGAATCTGTCACTAATTAAACAAGATCATTAGCAAATATAACTACATGAGTTGATCATCATCAAAACTAGAGTGATAGGCCTTTGGGCCAACAAATCCTTCATAGTGTTGAAGGCGGGGACGTAGAGTAGGGTGCTCGAATCTCGAAACAAATCTCCCGTGTTTGCAATTGCTCTCTATCTCTCACTTGTGTTTGTATCTTGCTTATGCTTATTGCTCATATCTCTTATATGTTTGATATATTATGTGCTTAATTGTTATATGCTTGGAAATTGTTTGCTTACACTTGTATTCACCAGAGAGCCATAGAGGCACCTCAACTCTTATCTAGAGGAATCTTGAGGAGATAGTCCAGAGCCATTCACGGGAAATTCAGCTACACTCTTAGGTTATACTTGGTGTGTTTAGCTTGAGAACTTTTAGTTTGCATAAATAGTTTTAATTCCGCATTAATTCACCATTAGATTAGCTAGTCACCTATTCACCCCCCTCCAGGTGATTTCAGAAAGCCCGGAGGCTGAACGTAGTGATTGAGCTTGAACCTACATACAAAATATACAGTATTTCAGAGATACAAAATAGAAGTGCAAGGTGCTCAATTCTACCACAATAGCAAGTGGCTATGCGGGTCGTGATCCACAAGGAGGGACCAGCGATGGAATCTTTTAGTAAGTCTTCTTTTAAGATACAAGTAAGGTTAAATTTCTTCTTTAGTTCTTAAAAAGAAAATGAAAAGGAGTTAAAGTTAAGTGAGGAAGAAAGTGGTAGAATGAGAAGGTGGAGAAAAATGAAAAATGATTATTTACAAAGAAATTGAAAATGGAAAGAAGTGAGTGTTGTTGGTGTTCTAAACTAAAGAATAAAAGAAAGAAAAGAAACTAAAAATTACTTACTTCTTTTGGTCAAATACCTACCTTGAATCTTTTGCAATGATGCTATCTTGAAGTGAGGCGATCAATGTATAGCCCATAAGAGTTGATTCCCGTTCCTCCACATTATATTATCAAGACGTTGCAAGTATGAAGTGATACAGAATGAAACTCATAATCCATCGTCATGGGCTATCGGTGGCACTCGCAAAGGCAAGGTTCTTTCGATGCTTTTAGACTCACTTGGATAACAATTGTACCAAAAGAAGAAAAGTAGGGAAAGAAGAAGAACACAAAAACAAAGTACATACAAAGGGAATTACAGATTTGATTTTATAACAATAGAGAAAAGAAGGAAATCTTACACCGTGTCACTCTCGCACAAGCTTCGTTCTCGTTCTCCTATGAAACTCTGATCTCCTCTGATTTACATAAATTAAAACTAAATATTACATGAAAAGAAAAACAAAACCTACACTACAAGAATGAAAAACTGGACTAATTCCTATCTCTGCATGGTCATCCCCTGGAGGCTCTAAAAATCCCAGTGTTTATAGGCAAAACCCAACCTACAGGATCATATGAAGATAGGGGGAGCAAACGCTCCCCCTAACTCTCTAACAGAGCCGCAGAAACGCGGCCACCAGGTGGCCACACCCTGTTGGTGGTGCTCCTCGGTTTCACGTTCTGGCTTTATCTTCAGTGAGATTTCTCGTTTAAGTCCGGGATTTTGACGAAATGACCTTTGATCCTTGGCTTCAACCGATCGATTCAGGGAGGATTCTTCTCAACCGTTTTCAACCTCTCTGATATGCCAGATTTAACCCTGATTCCTTGATTTCGAATTTATTCTGAATTAAATCAGGATTTGGTGGGCTTTTGGGCTCATTTCTCTTCACTCTCCTTTAGGAATGGGCTTGTAAATAATTAAACATTTAATTAGGAAAATGCAGAGTTTATTCTATAATAAGTAGGAGAATATGATATTAAATGTGCAATATTAGTAACCAATCACACCCCCATACCTATCTTTTGCTCGTCCTCGAGCAAAACAACTAAACTATACTAAGGATTATTAGACCACTTTCGCAGGTCACGCGATTGCACTGAGCATATGCAACAAGCCGTTAAACCTCTAGGTTTCCCCTAGAGGACGAGTTTTGTCTCGTGAGGGTTTTCAGTGGATTACACCCACCAAATCCAAAAGAAGAGAAACAAAGAGTTAGTATTTTCGAAAAGCATTTTGAAAGAGAAAATATTTGAAATATAATTGTAAGATTAAGTAATCTATAAGTTATAGGAAAACTGAATTTTTCATTCCTAAACTTAGTCTCTATTCAAAAATTTGTTATCAATCAAAGTAAGGAGTCAAATTATACTTCTCACCTAGTCTATTACTTTACCCTAAGTCATATGCACCTTTGTGATTGTGAAAATTTAACTAAGGGTTCATTAACTCTAACTCTTATGCCTTATTTATTTATTTATATATATTTGGTGTTATTATTCCTTAGTTCTATTAGGCTTTCTAATCTGCCCATGTAACGAGCCTTTAATCGATGACTCCCAAACCAACGGTCTTAGGGCACGGGTGAGGAAACACCTCATGGACTTAAGGACTCGAGCAAATAAGGCCACAAAACTAAGGATTTTATTATATGAACCCTTTTAGGCGTGAATACTTATGCTTCATGAGGTATAAATACCAAGCTTAATCAGAGGATTTATAATATACTTTTTTTCTCAAACTTATCTAATTATCTTTGCATAAATACTAAGGCTTGCTTAGGCCAAAGCACCTAGCTAATCAATAATTAGATTTGTTTATATATTTTTTTCTTTT